>QMFG01000712.1:0-13789 GCA_003314545.1 Ramaria sp. MG151 | reverse complement strand
GGAGGGGGCTGATGTCAGGGGACAACCTATTTTCACCCGGCCCTCCATCTCCAAGGCCCCTACACATGCGAAACACAAGTCCGAGGCGCGGGAACCTTAGTCCGAAGCCTCGGTTCCTTGACCCGAAGTCTCCAAGCACAAACCCGAAGTCTCGGGCCTCTAGTCCGAAACCTCGGACCACCCGAGACCTCAACCAACCTCAAGGCGAAACTCGAATAGTTAATCCGAACCTTCGGCCTGACATCCGATCTTCGTCAGGGTCGAAGTGCCTTATGGGGATAGAAGTCAGGCAGGGTTGACAGCGCGTAGGAGCGCCCCTGGTTGGGCGTTAGGTAGTCGTATATAGTTTTTTCACTAGTAGCGGGGATCCCTAGACTTTTCTCTTTGGATTTCCCCTCTACTAGGTGAGAGTTCCTTCACTGTATATTCTTATACATATATATATCTCTTTGGATTTCCCCTCTACTAGGTACCTACAGGCGCTAGGAGGGTTGCCCTTACAAGAGCAGCCATATGGTTCGTGAATGCCCCAAATCAACCAAGGTGTGAGTGGCCAAGGTCCCTGAAGCTACAATCACTGAAGTCAAGGCTGACACCCTGGCTGCGACCTCCAGAACAAAAAATTAGTCCACAACCCTCTGGTCTGCACACATCCCCAGGGTTGTGTTGACCCAGTAGTATGTGCCCCCATAGACATTAGACTCAATGCTTCCACTCTTTCTAGTAGTCCATCATTGACAGTTACTTTGTTTTCTGATTCTGTAGATAATTGTCAGAATTCAATTATCACAGATAAGAGTTGTAGATGAATGCAGGGTTAGTAGTACTGTTTGGAAATATTTCTAATAGTAATAGGATGGTATTCAAAAGTGAAGAGAAATCCTACAGTAAAAGCAGATGGCTTTTGGAATGTTTGCAAAAAGGTGCATAGTTCCAAAGAGATAGATATTCCAAATGGATTCTATCTTGTTGATTGAATGAACTTTGCAGTCCATGTCGATCATAGCCAATGGTCCCACATTCTTTCAAAGTGTGTCTAAACTAATATAAGTAAAGTTGGAGTACTTGTGAAGTTGCTGTTCAAGGTAGTTTACGACAAGTTGGTGTCAAAATTCAATTATCAAAGATAAATGTTATAGATGAATGTAGTGTTAGTAGTAACGTTCAAAAATGTTTCTATCCTGATGGAATGATATTCGAAAGGGAATAGGAATCCTACAGTAAAAGCGAATGGCTTTCGGAATGTTTGCGAAAAAATGCATAGTTCCAAAGAGATAGATGTTCCAAAAGGAATCTATCTTGTGGATCGGATGAACCTTCTAGTTCATGCCGATCACAGCCAATGGTTTTACATTCTTTCGAAGTGTATTCAAACCCAAATTGATAAGTTTTATAGGACTTACTTCGAAGTGAAGTTGTTGTTCAAGATAGTTCATGACGAATTGTTAAGTCAGAGTAGATCAATCAAGTAGACATGCAATAATTGAACTGAGGAACATACATGCGAATGTGCTACTTATATACTAGATGGTTCGGAGGCAATAGCGAATGGGAAGGAGTCCGTGGGGATTGGGAAGTAGCTAAGGTACATGTATGGTAATTAACGACCATAGAAAATAGAGAACAAGGGTTGGAGGAAAATTGTAAATAGGAAAAAGATTTAACGAACTAGAAATAAGTCCTGAAACCTGTTTCCAAATCGTATGTCGTTTTGGATAGACAAACCCTTGTTTCACTTCCTTAAACAACGACCCTGAGTGTCGGAGATGAACGCGTCAACATATTGAATTGTATGTCTTGTCACCATAAGCTTTTAGAAGCATAGAATCGACCCTGATATTGAGTTCCTAGAAATAGATGGGGATAGTGATGGGGATAGTGTAGATGCTTCTTTTCTGAAGAAAGGCTAATAACAGGACCTGATCTCTTGGTTGGGTCCTTGTGATGTTATTAGGATGAGTCAGGGTGTCAAGGGTGACGGAATGTTGAATGGTTCATGTGTGACGAAATTGGCGATGATTCGGATTCCGAAGAATCCATTTGGAAGAATGTTGTTCGGATGGTTTGGAAGGTGGAGTAGGACACAAATTATGATTGTGACAGTATCCCCCCTCTAGCTTCGGAGTCCCTACGACGGTAGTATGGTATGAGGTATGTGATTTGGGCAGTGGTTAGAGAGTTCTGAAGGATGTAGGGTTATCGTCTCATCGCGAACTTTGAAAAAGACTTCGTCATCGGTTGTCAAGTCATCGAAGGTTCCGCCAAAGACACAAATAGAAACGAGGCGTAAGGCTGGTATGATCGATGCGTCACCCAAAAAGAATCGTGTCCAAGTCGCATTATTGTTAAGGAAGCTGATGGGAGGTGGATGTCCAGTGATTTGGAAAGTGTAACAGGTGAAGGTAATGCAATGGGAAATGATTAAGAAAACAATGGATTGGTAGGAAGATGTGAGGAAGGTGTTAAAAGATATAGAAAAGTAACTAAAATAATAAAACTTGACTTTTTACATGTAAGATCGTTTTTAAATTGAGGAGGTTTTGTTTTTTATAAAGTAGGGGATATGGATAGAATATTTGTCATAGTAGCAAAATGTTGTCTTTGTGCAATGGAAAGAATAAAAGAAAAGAAAACATAATAATTAAGATGTTGGAGATGGTTTGTTTGGATATAACGAGTGAAACTCAGCGAGTTTTCGAGTGGCATGGGTTACATAGGTACTGGGCTCCCATGATGTTGCTTCTGGTGTATCTTTGTATCCCTTCCAAGTGACCAGATATTCCAATTTTTGTCGCCGAATTTGACTGTCCAAGATACTAGCGACCTCATATTCCTCTTCGGAATCAATAATGATAGGTGGGGGAGGATTCGGGAGTCTTTCGGGGATGGTTGACACCATTGCTGGATCGAGTAAAGAGACATGAAACACCGGATGTATTTTCTGCAGATCAAGGGGTAAGCCTAGCCGAAAAGCATGTGAAGAGATTTTGGAAGTTATTGGATAAGATCCTAATCGTCAGTGATCAAGTTTCTTCGAGGGTCGCTTGGTCCAAATATTCCGAGAATCGAGCCATACCATATCTCCAACTTTAAAGTTGGGTATGGGCGTTCGTCAATTCTCTGTGGAGGAGGTGTAAAGTGCGATGGTGTGTTTGATTTGATGGTGAAGGAACTGGTGAACCTCCTTTGAATCTGCCGAGTGATTATAAGCATCTTCCGAAGGAATGGAAGTCAATGACACTTCAAGTTTTGGATGGATCCCTTTGTTTGCAAAGAAAGGGGTCAACATTGTAGCTGAATGTGCTGTGTTGTTATATGTGAATTTGGCAAGAGGGAGGAGGTTAGCCCAATCGTCCTGTTGATAGTTGATGTATATCTGAAGATATTGTTTGAGGATTTGGTTGACATGTTCAGTTGTCTGTCGGTCTGAGGGTGATAGGCAGTCGAAAGGTTCCCCTTAATCCCGAGTAGTTCGCAAAGTGATGTCCAAAACTTCAAAGTGAAGTGTTTTCCTTGATCGGAAATGATATTGCTGGGAGTACCATGTTTAGCAAACACCTCTCATAAAAAGATCATGGCTTCGGATGCATCAATATCCAAATATGTTGGGATAAACAACACCATTTTTGTCAGGTGATCGACCACCACAAGGATCATGTCATGTCCATTGGAGAGTGGTAACCCTTCGATAAAGTCCATGGATATTGAGTCCCATGGTCGTTCGGCGATTGGCAAAAATAGAAGGGGTCTGAAAGGTTTGTGATGTATGGACTTTGCATGTCGGCAGGGTGAACAGGATCCAATGTAATTGGTCACAAATTGCTTCATGTTTAGCCAATGGTATTGGCGATGAATGTTGCTAATAGTTTTCGTGATGCCCGGGTGTCCAGCTAGTGGGTGATCGTGTTGGGACCTCAAAACTTCGAGTCAAATGTCATTGTGATTTGGGACGTAGATGAGTCCATTGTAAAGCAAAACGGGGTCCGAAAGGTTTGTGATGTATGGACTTTGCATGTCGGCAGGGTGAACAGGATCCAATGTAATTGGTCACAAATTGCTTCATGTTCAGCCAATGGTATTGGCGATGAATGTTGCTAATAGTTTTCGTGATGCCCGGGTGTCCAGCTAGTGGGTGATCGTGTTGGGACCTCAAAACTTCGAGTCAAATGTCATTGTGATTTGGGACGTAGATGAGTCCATTGTAAAGCAAAACAGAGCTGTCATTGGAAAGGGTGTATGGGTTGGGTGTAGATGTATGTTCGATGATTGCCGAGGTGTTCGATTGTAGGCGTGTGAGGTGTCCGAATGAAATCGGATCTGTGAGTTGTCCTTGTTTAATAGACGTGAGCAAAGATGCAGAATCGAGAATAATGGCTTGAATAAGTTGCCCAGCTTTAAACATGGATTGAAAATTGTGGGGATTGGCTAATGCATAAGCACCATCCCCCCCTTCCAGGTAGACGTCTCCCTGACGGGTGAGTGCATCAGGCTTGGTGCCTAATCGGCCTGCACGGTAGTGAATGATGTAGTTGAAACCCGAAAGGTGTTCGGACCACCGAACCTGTCTGTGAGTAAGTTGCTTCGAAGTGGCGAAGTATTCTAGGTTTTTGTGGTCGGAGAGGACGAGGATGACATGGGTTGCGCCCTCCAAGTAATTGTGCCATTGTTCAAAGGCCTCGTACATGGCAAGGAGTTCCTTGTTGTAGATCTCGTAGTTGAGTTCAGCGGGAATCATTCCCCAGGAATAGAATGTGATGGGGTGGATGTCGCCATCTTCGGGTGTGATTTGCGAAAGGATCGCTGCAATTGCATAATCTGATGCATCTGTTTCTACTACAATCAGGTTTTTTGGATTGAAGTGAGCGAGTATAGGGGCAGATGAAAATGCATTTTTGAGCTTATCGAATGCCTCCTGCTGTTTGGGACCCCACTCAAACGGAGTATCCTTTCGGGTGAGACGGGTGAGTGGTGTGACGATGTCTGAGAAGCAAAGGATGAAGCGTCGATAGAAGTTGGTGAATCCTAAGAAGGATTGAACTTCTTTGATGTTTTTTGGAGTTGGCCAGGCGAGGATTGCAGCTGATTTGGCTTTGTCCATGGAGACGCCTGTGCCCGAAACGATGAAGCCAAGGAATTCGACCCAACTAGAATGGAGGATTGATTTCTCGGGTTTGACCCAGAGGTGATGTTTTTGAAGACGCACGAGGACCTGCTGAAGGTGCTTTCGATGGTCCTCAATGTTCTTTGAAAATATAAGAATATCATCAAGGTAAACAATAACAAAAAGGTCTGCCATATCCTGAAAGATATCATTCATGAAGTGTTGAAAAGTGGTGGGAGAGTTGGTCAGACCCATGGGCATGACGGGGAATTCGAAGGATCTGTATCACGTTCAAAAGGCGGTTTTCCATTCCTGTCCGGCAGTCATTCGGACATTGTGGTAGCCAGCTCAAAGGTCGAATTTGGTGTAAATCTTCGCACCCTTGAGTTGGTCAATGAGATTGGGAATGAGGGGAATTGTATATTTGTTTTTTCGTGTGATGCAATTTAGGGCTCGGTTGTTGACACAGAGTTGAAGGGTCCCTTCCTTCTTTTTGGCGAATAGAACAGGAGCACCACCCGGAGACTGAGATGCCCGAATGAACCCCTTCCCTAGCATGTCTTTGAGGTAGTCGCGAAGAGCCTGGAGTTTGACGCCTGAGAGTGGGTAAATAGGTCCATAGGGTGGTTGTGCATCATTCTTGATCTCGATGGTGTGATCATATTCGCGATGTGGTGGAATGGCCTTCGCGTCTTTTCGAGTAAAGATGTCAAGGTATTTGTGGTATTCCTCGGGAACGACGACTTTGAGCATTTTGTCCTCATCTTCGGGGAGTGGTTGGTCATGCAGTGATGTGTATGGTGCATGCTCCCCCCCTACTGCACGAAGAGACTCTTTAACAGTCTTGGGAACAAGGGGTTGAAGGTTAAGGGTATATGTAGCTTCACCCTGTTTCATCAAGAGATGAAATGCAGCTGCACTGATAATGCTGATGTGAGGGGCTTGAAGCTTTGAAGGCTTCGAAGGTGTTTCCTTCGAGAGATCAGACTTCACAGGAGTGGGTGGTACAGATGGGGATTTTTTAGGTTTTGACGATAGAGGTGGAAATTCAGAGAGTAATTCAGCAGCAGGAATCGTTGAAAGAGGATCTTCAAAAGTACAAGGCGGTATGTTCATTGGTGGTACAGAAATGTTGGCTGAAACATTCGATGTAGGAGCATAATCCAGAGAGCTCAAGATGTTTGGCGCAGAGGGTGAGACACTTGGAAGCGATTCTGAAGTGTTCGAATCATCAGTCACAGCGTTCAGGACATATCCCAAGGATTGCGGAAGATGTGGTGAACCATTAACTGACGGTGGCGGTGGCATCGAGGCAGTGGCAGTGTGGAGTTCTGGGATGGTGTCAAAGATCGATTGAGCACTGATTGTTGTACAGGCCATGGCGACCGTCATGTGTTGGAGCATGGAAGCGGTGCTGGAAGAAAAAGTGATAGAGAGCTTCTCCCGATCGATTGTCGGATTTGTGGTGCAAGGCCAAGGCAGTCCCAGTACCATGGGAGCCGAAGGATGTAGTTTTGGTACTAGTAGTGAAAGAGATTGAGTAGACGATTCGGAAAAGGTAATTGTAGTGCTTATATATTCATGAATAAAACCACTGGTAGCAGGCTTTCCATTGAAAAGACATAGGGCGATGGGCGAAGATAATGGTATACAGGGAAGTCTCAATTTCGAGACGAGGGAGCTATCGATGAAGTTGGAGGTGGCCCCCGGGTCGATGAGTGTCCGAATAGGTTCCGAGTGTTCTGATAGTTTTACATTGATGATGAAAGAAGTTGGAGATTGAGAGGTGAGACTAGTGAGGAGAGTAGGAGAAGACATATTGAGACTGGAAATATTTGTGGTGCATATGGTTGCAGCACGATGTCAGAATCCGAATTTCAGTGATAAAAGATGTATATGAATGGTGTGTTAGTAAAATGTGTTCGGAAATATTCCTAATGTTAACAAAATGGTTTTGGAAAGTGAATAGAAATCCTACAGTAAAAGCGAATAGCTTTCGGAACGTCTGCGAATGAAGTGCATAGTTCCGAAGAGACAGAGGTTCCGAAAGGATTCTATCTCATGGATCGAATGAACCTTGCAGTTCATGTCGATCACAGCCAATGGTCTTACATTCCTTGAAGTGGATTTAACTAATAAAAGTGGAACTGGAGTGCTTACTCAAAAAATATAAAGTTGTTGTTGAAGGTGAGTTGAGAGTGAGTTGGCAAGTGTGAGTAGAAAATCAAGTTGACATACGATAATTGAACTAGGGAACATACATGCGAATGTGCTAGCTATATACTGAGCCATTTGGAGGGAAGAGCAAATGGGAATGAGTCCGTGATGGTTGGAAAGTAGCTAAGGCACATATATACTAATTAAAGGCCATAGAAAACAAAGAACAAGGCAAGTAGGAAAATTGTGAATGCAGAAAAAGATTAATGGACCATCAATAACTCTTGAAACATGTTTCCGAATCGCATGGCTCTTCGGGTAGAACTAACCGTCCCTAAATCCTTTGGAGGGTGATCTTGAGGGTTTAGAACATTCATATCATAAAATATGATGATATAGAATGTAATCGCCTGCTTTCACACAATAGAAATGACTCAATCAATGAGTTCATTGGAAAAGATGGGGATAGTGATGGGGATAGTCAGGGTGCTTCTCTTCCAGAAAAGATTATGATCGGACCTGATTATTGATTGTTTCACTAAACACTTCATGGAGTGATTCCTGAACTGGATTGGGTGACTGGATCAAATGTATGTGAAGTATTGAGGCAAGGTGTCACGATCACAATTTGGGCATTACATTCACATTGCCCTCGTCCCAAACAAATCCTTCCGAAGCATCTCATCTGAAGTCCAAAGCAACATACCTACATTCCCATCAATACTATTCAACAACTCTTTTATCTATCATTTCGACTCAAACACTCCATCTAGTGAAACAACCCCTGTGAAACAATCATTGGTCAGGTCCAATCATATTCTTTTTTTAGAAAAGAAGCACCCTGACTATCCCCATCACTATCCCCATCTTTCACCATGGAATTATGAATTGAGTTGTCCACATTCACTCAAAGCTTGTGATGACTTGTCATATGTTCTAGACTCTCATACTTATTCTCCGAAAGATTTAGGCATGGCTATTCCTACCCGAAGAGCCACGTGATTCGGAAACATGTTTCAAGAGTTGTTGTGGGTCCGTTAATATTCTTCTTCATTCACAATTTTCCTACCACCCTTGTTCTTTGTTTCCTATGGTCTTTAATTAGTATACATGTACCTTGGCCACTTTATAACCATCACGGACTCATTCCCATTCGCTCTTTCTTCCGAATGGTTCAGTATATAGCTAGCACATTCACATGTACATTCCCTAGTTCAATTATCGTATGTCAACTTGATTCTTCTACTCACACTTGTCAACTCATCTCCAACTTACCTTCAACAACAACTTCATATTTTTTGAGTAAGCACTCCAATTCAACTTTTATTAGTTAAATCCACTTCAAGGAATGTAAGACTATTGGCTGTGATCGACATGAACTGTAAAGTTCATTCAATTCACGAGATAGAATCCTTTCGGAACCTCTATCTCTTCGGAACTATGCACTTCATTCGCAGACGTTCCGAAAGTCATTTGCTTTTACTGTAGGATTTCTATTCACTTTCCAAACCCATTTGGTTATCATCAGGAATATTTCCGAATACTTTTACTAACACAACATCTATTCACAACATCTATTGCTATTATTTGGATTCTGACACAAGGGTGATTCGGAATTCGGAAGATCCATTCGGAAGGATTCGTTCGGAAGGACAATGATGTAGATGAGGTGTCCATATTGTGATTGTGACACACGACCCATCACATACACCTGTGGAGAATCACTGTTCAGTTTCCTGAATCCGAGTGGTCGGATTCTTCTGAGATTTCTTCTAGCGATGCGGATTGTGGATCTGCGGTTAGGGTGAAGGTTGCACGAGCGATGCCAGGTGATGGCTCTTGGTATCTGCAATCCTTTGTGTGTTTAGTGGGCAATTCACCACAATAGGGGCAGAGTCCCTTCACTTTCCTTCGTTCCTTTTCGGCATCCGTGAGGTGTCCAGAAGCATCAAGGATACCTGTGAGGTTTTTCCTTTCTGATGGGATCGAAGGGTTAGCAACCTTTTTGGTTGTTGTTTTGGAATCTGTGGGTGTTGGTACAGCTGTTACACGTGAGGTAGAAGGTAAAGCTTGTCATTCACTTTGACGATCCCAATAACGGGTATCAGCGCGAAGTGCGATCTTCTTTAGTTCTTCAAGAGTAGATGGACATTCAAAGGTGAGCAGTTGATCTTTGAGTCATTCTGTGAGCCCTGCATAAAAGGTGCCATAAAGAGCAGCATCATTCCAATGAGTGTACGAAGCGTGTTCCGAAAACGAAGTCATATAGCAATTGACATGATGGTTGTCTTGCATTTTGAGTCGCTTGAGTGCACATTCAGAGGCCTGTTTGAGATCAGCCTCACCGAAAAGGTTGTTCAGTTCTTCGACGAAGAGACCCCAATTGTTGCGAATTGGAGGTTTGACACGTGCTGAAAGAATAGGTTGCCACCAGCTCATTGCAATTTCGGAAAGATAGGATGCTGCATAGGATACTCGTTGGAAATCGGTTTGGAATTTCTGGGGCTTGTTGTCAAATGCCATGATGCAGCTTGCAAGAAATGGGCGAAGCTGTCGAGTATCCTTCCCTGTAAACTTGTCAGGTTTTGCTACATCTGAATCTGCATCCAGTGCAACGTTCTGTGGATAAGGATAAAGGTAAGGGTAAGGATAATAGGGATACCACTGATTTCCAGCTGATGGATCGGGGGGTCCACCAGGGTGCTGGGGAAATCCCAAAGATCCACCAGGTGGGGGTGGTGGAGGCAGTCTGAAATGGGGACCGAATGGTGGAGGGCCAGGGGGGCCTCCTCCGAAGGGATAATCTCCAAAGGGAGGGCCATATCCTGGATAGCCTCCATTCCAGGGGACTCCAGGTGGAGGTCCGAAAGAATGAGGAACATTTGGTGGGATGTTGCCACCAGGCTGAGGGGTGTCGATGTGAAGTTCGTCCCTTGGCACAGATGAATGAGATCTAGTATGAGAACTAGGTGGCTGTGAACTGTGGTGAGATGGCATGAGTTGTGTGGGCCTTTGAAGCACTTGCAAAGTCATTGGTTGATCTATGTCTGGGTGTGGTGATGTCATGATCTGGATTGGACGAATAGGTTGAGGCGAATGGTGTTGAGGTGACGTGGTATTGCGCTGATGAGAAATGAATGGATCCGAAGGTGGTGCACTTGGATATACAGACTGTGGTCAATTCTGAAAAGAATCAGTACCAGGTCGATGAGGTTGAGGAAATGCAGGCATAATAAAAGGAGCATCATCGGGGTTCCAAATGGAGTCCTTTGACGGATATGGTGGTTTAAAGACCATCTGTGTAGTACCGCCATTTTCAAGAATTCATCTAGAAGTTAAAGTGTTTGGGGGATTCAGAATACAGTCGAATGGAACTGCAAATGATCTATCATGGGTTTCCAGTCTAGCGATAGAGGTTGGCCTCATGTTTTGAAGGGGTGTTGAAGGTTGATGCAAACTCATTCGCATAGTGGGCAAATATTCAGAAACCCATCTAATTGGGGTATTCGCACGCTCGAATTGTAGTTGACGAATGATTTCATCTTGTTCTTTGATCCGTTTCTCTGCCAATTACCGATTCTCCGAAGGGAGAAGAGGTTCTTTTTTATATTGGATCCCCCCACATAATCTGCTGTTTGTTCTCATGGCCCATATCCCGTTCCCACGAATACACTTTATATAAGCCGTTCCCATGGTGTCATTACAAGTTGGTTACTTTTCAATGTCCGACTCTAATGACCGTATCCTAGTATACGTTCTTAATAACCTTCTGGGAAATCAAGTGTATACCCGGGGTCTTGCGACCTGAATGTGGATGCTGGGTCTAGGAATGGTTAGCATAAATAAATAGTGTTTTCAATTTGTGGGTGGATTGCAAAAAGTCAATCTCTCCACTTCGGATACTTGTGTATCCTGTTGCTTAATAATATAAACATTCACCCAATTCCAATTTTTCTCCTTCACCTGTCGCTCTTTTCTCTTGAACATCAGTGGATCATATAGGTTGTATATCATTTTACCAAGGCGTCTTGTTACTTTTTGTTATTGGTTCCTGGTTAAAGCAAGAGAGCCATTTTAAGCTAAACTCTAGCCCTAATTACTTTGGTGCCGTAGACTGCATGAAATAATGAAACTCATTTTCCTATGGGTGTTATTCAGTTTAGAAATATATCTTCTTAGCAGAATAATTCCTTCATTTTCTCCCTCACAGGGACTGAGAATGCATACCTGAAAGCATGGCTAATGTCACGAAAAAATGAGATAAACTGCTTGTCATTGTCTGTAAGTTAAGCCGCAAGCAAAATTTCCTGGCTCTGACTATGAAATGCGAAGGAGGCCAGATGATTACATGGCCAACTGCAGTGTAGAGAGGTTATGACAGGTGTGTTGTGGAATTAACTACAGGCGCATATATGCTGCTCCCGAGATATCCGGACGGGCGCTTAACTGCCGGATAGGAGGGGAAGGCAATATATGCTGGATTCCTCAGGTCAATCTCATTCCCTTCATCTGAATTTATAACCATCCTTTAGATACTTCTCTTATAAGTATATGGACCAAGTTTTATTAGCTAGAGTCGTCTAGTTACTTAGTTATGTAGTTAAGTATAGTTCCCGGTCAGGGATGACCGGAGACTATACAGCTGCACGGGCAGCCGTAGACGAACCCCTCACTGTGTTCTATCACTGAGGTGGTGAGTCTAACATTTGTTTACCTTGTAGAAGAGTAACTAACTGGTTAGTAGATATCTCTGTCTGCAGGTAGTTATTTAATACTATAGTGTGTTCTATCACTGAGGTGATATCTCTGTCTGCAGTATCAAAATTTTCAATATTTCTCCTATCTACAACAATCCAATAGCAACAACAAGGTGGGAATGAACAATGGCAATCACTGCGTTGAATGCTGGTGACACGGACGGTAGACCAAGGAAGAGGGAAGTCACTGTGTAGAATGCTGGTGACACGGAAGGTAGACCAAGGAAGGTAGACCAAGGAAGAGGGAAGTCACTGGGTAGAATGCTGGTGACACAGAAGGTAGACCAAGGAAGGTAGACCAAGGAAGAGGGAAGTCACCGCGTAGAATGATTGTGACAAGGAAGGTAGACCAAGGAAGGTAGACCAAGGAAGAGTCACTGCGTAGAATGCTGGTGACAAGGCAGGTGGACCAAGGTAGACCAAGGAAGAGTCACTGCATAGAATGCTGGTGACAAGGAAGGTATACCAAGGAAGGTAGACCAAGGAAGAGTCACTGCATAGAATGCTGGTGACAAGGCAGGTAGACCAAGGTAGACCAAGGAAGAGTCACTGTGTAGAATGCTGGTGACAAGGAAGGTATACCAAGGAAGGTAGACCAAGGAAGTGTTACCGATTCCCCGAAGGGAGAAGAGGTTTTTTGTTATATTGGACCCCCCCACATAATCCGCTGTTTGTTCTCACGGCCCATATCCCGTTCCCACGAATACACTTTATATAAGCCGTTCCCACGGTGTCATTACAAGTTGTTTACTTTTCAATGTCCGACTCTAATGACCATATCCTAGTATACATTCTTAATAACCTTCTGGGAAATCAAGTGTATACCTGGGGTCTTGCGACCTGAATGTGGATGCTGGGTTTAGGAATGGTTTGCATAAATAAATAGTGTTTTCAATTTGTGGGTGGATTGCAAAAAGTCAATCTCTCCACTTTGGATACTCGTGTATCCTGTTGCTTAATAATATAAACATTCACCCAATTCCAATTTTTCTCCTTCACCTGTCACTCTTTTCTCTTGATCATCAGTGGATCATATAGGTTACTTATCATTTTACCAAGTTGAGTTGTTAATTTTTTTTATCCGTTCCTGGTTAAAGCAAGAGAGCTGTATTAAGCTAAACCCTTAACCCTAATTACTTTGGCGCCGAAGGCTACGTGAAATAATGAAAGTCGTGTTCCTATCGCTGTTATTCAGTTTAGAAAAATATCTTCTTAGTGGAATAATTCCTTCATTTTCTCCCTCACAGGGACTGAGAATGCATACCTGAAAGCATGGCTAATGTCACGAAAAAATGAGATAAACTGCTTCTCATTGTCTGTAAGTTAAGCCGCAAGCAAAATTTCCTGGCTCTGACTATGAAATGCCCACACCATGTCCCGATAGCGTATACGTTCACGTCCTTTTGGAGCTTTTTCTGTGGATTTTGAGGAAACTACTCGCTGGTTAAGAATGTAGAAGGATTGCATGGAAATGAGATAGCGAAGTCCATTGGAATCCAGAGCACATTGTTGTTCATCTACCTGTGAGATCCCAGATATCAGTGTCTACATATGGGCTTTACATTGAATATCTACTTCAAGAGTTGTTTGGATCAAAATGATCAAATGGTCTTGCTCATTTGGTGTTAATCCTGGAACTCGACCATTCTCCAAAAGTTCCACGAGGCGCTTGACTATGCTCTGTGAGAATTGATGATCGTCGAGTTCTCTAAAACCATAATGAGTAGAAGTGTTGTGGTAGAAAACAGATGAAGGAAAACCTTTCAGACCCATA
>QMFG01000710.1:4662-113719 GCA_003314545.1 Ramaria sp. MG151 | reverse complement strand
TTCCGAACACTTTCACTAATCCAACATTTATCCACAACATCTATTGCTATTATTTGGATTCTGACAACGTCCCATCATCTAGTTAAGGCATTGGGTTTTGCGCTGAGCTTGCCCGGCCGAAACCGAATTACGAGGTTGAACTGCGACAGATATTTGGACCATCAGGCCTGTCTTCAGGTGAGCAGTTTTGTGGTTGAAAAGTATTCCAGGTTTTTGTGGTCAGTGACTACGTCTATCGGGGCTGAGGGGCCTTCTAGGTAGTGTCGCCAACGTTTGAAAGCCTCGAAAATTGCTAACAGCTCTTTGTCATGGATGTCGTAGTTGAGTTCGGCGCCCGAGAATGTCTGAGAGTGGAAAGCAATCAGGTGGATCTCGCTGTCCGGGGTGTAGGTTGACAGGATGGCGGCAAGGGCATAGTCTGAGGCATCGGTTTCCACGACCAACTGTTGGTCGGGGTCCCAGTGTGTGAGGATCGGAGGCAAGGTGAAGGCTTTCTTCAGGGTTTCGAACGCCGTTTGGCATTCATCTGAGAAGTGCCAGGTCGTGCCCTTTCGGGTGAGTTGGGTGAGTGGTACTGTAATCTCTGAATAGTTAAGAATGAAACATCAATAGAAATTGGCAAAGCCGAGGAAGGATTGAATGTCTTTGACCTTCCGAGGCTTGGGCCAGTCTTGGATTGCTTGAATTTTGTCCTCGGCCATTGTGAGGCCTTGGACGTTAGTATGCATCCAAGGAATTCTACCATGTCTTTGTGCCATTCACATTTCTTAGCTTTCGCATAGAGACTGTTTTTTTGGAGCCGTTGAAGCACTTCGCGTATGTGCTTTTTGTGCTCGGCAAGTGTGTCAGAGTAAATGAGGATGTCATCAAGGTAAACTACCACGCATTTATCCAACAAATCTCCCAGAATGTCATTCATGAAACGTTGGAAAACCGCAGGTGAGTTAGTAAGCCCGAAGGGCATTACCACTCACTCGAAGGACCCATATCAGGTCTTGAACGCGGTCTTCATTCGTCTCCTTCGGTGATTCGGACGAGGTGGTACGCGTGTTGAAGGTCAATTTTGGTGTAATACTGAGACTTCTTCGGTGCATCCAGCAGGTCCGAGACGAGGGGTAGCGGGTATCGGTCTTTCTTAGTTACCTTATTCAGCCCTTGGAAGTCTATGCATAGTCTGAGCAAGCCATCTTTCTTATGAATGAAGAGGATTGGTGCTCCGTGCAAGGACCGAGAGGGCTGAATGAAACCGATGTTTAGGTGTTCGTCGATGAAGGATTGGAGGGTTTCGAGTTTGGACCGAGAGAGCGAGTAGATCGGGGGTTGAGGCGGTTCGGCACCATCCTCAAGAGTGATCTTGAGATCATAGGGTCTGTGGGGCACCAGAGTGTCCACCCTGGACTTAGAGAATATGTCCCCAAAGTCACGATAGTCTTCAGGTACACTCTCCATGTCTGCGGGGGTCGGAGATAGGTTGGCCGAGCATGCTGAGAGCTCGGTCAAAGCCAGGTTGAGGTGAAAGGTCTCGGATCCCTCTAATTTACAGGTGCAGGCAAACGTGGCTGCATTGATCAGGGCAATCCGAGGAGCCTCAAGCTTCAGGATGGATTCAGAGGGTGACTTCGGTTTGGCTGTAGCAGCGCGAACTTCGGCCGTCGGAGGTTTGGCCAGATTATCCAGTGGGGGTGCTCAGAAGGTGATACTGCCCAATACCCAATCAATCAACGGATTGTAGCGGGTGAGCCAGTTGTGCCCGAGCACGGCCAAACAGGACGAGTCTAGCGAAGTGACATAAAAGTCTACGGGGAAGATGTGGTCAGAGGGAAAGCGAATAGGTAGTTCTACTGCTTCTGTAATTATGGAGTTTGTACTACCATCAAATAATCTAAGAGGGATCGGGTCTATGGTTCGGGTTCAGAGGTTGTGTCTACGTACAAAAGTGGATTCAAGGAAACAGTGTGCGGAGCCAGAATCTACTAATGCTTTAAAAGGAGTGTTTAGAATAGTTTTGGAGGACAAATTAACTACAAGAGACGTAGGACTGAAGAGAGCGGAAGTGTTAAGTCTAACCTCTAAGTCAGCACGTTCAGGGTCAACGCAACCCTCGGGACGTGCAGAGGCCAAAGGGTTGCGGATTAGTTTTTTGCCTCGGGGACCGTGGCTGGCAGTTCGGCCTTGGCCTCGGAAGGCTGGTTGGTTGCCTGCACTGCTCGGGCCTTTGCTGCGGCTCTCGGACACATGCTAGCTTTGTGGTCCATACTGCCGCAGACCAGACACAAGTTCAGGTCAAAACAACGCTGGCGTTCTTGGGGAGTCAGCTTGCCGTCAGGCCCAAGCTTACCCGAGAGGTCGGGTCCCTTCGACTGAGGTGTAGAAGGCTTTGCAGCCTCTTTACCTTTGGTCGAGGTACCTTGCGGTGCCTTTGGGGTCATGTTCGGGGCCGGGGCAGCCGATTTCTAAGTCCGAGGTTCGGACCTTGACGATGACTGGGTCGTCTCGTGAGCAAGCTTGCCTCAACGTTCCCAGTAGCGCTGGTCGATCTGTTGGACCAGATCTTGGAGCTTATCCAGGGTGCGGGGTTTGTTGAAATGAATCATCTTGTCTTTGATTCACTTCGGGAGGGCAAGATAGGCCTTCCAAAGCAGCGCTTGGTCGTTGTAGTCAACGAGCGAGGCGAGGCAATAGAATTCAACGAAAAACTTGGTGGCCTTGTGACTGTCCTTCATCACGAGATTCTCAAGGTCTACTTTGGCGTCCGCGACTGCGTCGTATGGGCCGAAGTTGATCATGAGCCCCTTGGTGAAGATATCGTAGTTGTTGAACCATTCAGGTTCAAATGAAGAGTCATCAGTAAGGTACAGCTCAAAATAATCAAGAGCCATGCCTTTGAGGAAGGACAGGGCGTAGTTGAACTTGGCAGACTCTTCCGAGAATGCTTTTGGTTGGGCACGGGAATTCAGCTTGCACTGAAGGAGGAAGCCTCGTAGCTTCTTCGGGTCCAAGCCATCAAACGTATTGGGTTCCCAAATTTTCACTTTCAAGGATTCGGTTTTTTGGGGACCCATAAGGTCCACAATCTTGGAGAGAGCCTTGGCGGGGGATTCTCCAACATTGGCGTCGTTGTCCAACGGTGGGTCAGGGTCGGGATCGGGGTCGGGATTCGGGTTGGGGTTTGGATCATCGTCAGGGGGTTCGCGATATGGTTTGGGGTCATTGGGGACCTCCTCGATGTGTCCCTCAGGAACCAAATGATCGCGAAGGGGCATGTTTCAATGTCGAAACAACGGAGTTGGGGTCAGGGAGTTCCTTGCTCTTCAAGCTAGGACGGAGGGTGTTGCTCTACTGATTTGGTTTCGAGCAGTGGATCGGGTGGTTGGGGTCATAGGGACTGTCTGAGCTTCGAGAGTTCTGATATACTGTTAAGAACTATGTCGGAGTGGAGGCAGAGTTAAAGTTGGGACTCAAGATAGAGTCGACCGAGGTTCGGGGTCAGGTTGCCAAGGAGGGCCGAGGCTCAGTGAACGGGTCAGATGGGACTTGGCTTCAGCTTATGTGCTGCGCCAGCTCAGATTCCTGTCCCGTATTTCAGACGAGGCCCGAGGTCACCTGAAGTTCGGGCGTGACCTTAGCGAAGGGAACGAAGGAGCATAAAGATTAAGGTAGAATGTATTTGGGTATCTTAGTCGATATCAGAACTGATTGTCATGTACATGAATGAACGACTTATATACGAGAAGATTCGGGCATTGGTGACCGAATGACCGAGGTCAGGGTCGTAAGCTACGAAGGGGAGAGATCAAACATGAGGTATGAATAGGTGAAACGCAATGGTCGGGGGTTCGGGCCCAGAGGCCTGAGGTTTCGGTCGGGTTCTGACAGAATATACATGTGAATGTGCTAGCTATATACTGAACCATTCGGAAGGGAGAGTGAATGGGAAAGAGTCCGTGAGGGTCAGAAAGTAGCTAAGGCACATGTATGCTAATTAAAGACTATAGAAAACAAAGAACAAGGGAAGTAGGAAAATGGTGAATGAAGAAAAGATTAACGAACTAGAAATAAATCCTGAAACTTGTTTCCGAATTGCATGGCTCTTCAGATAGGAATAGCCATGTACATATCCTTCAGTGGGTGAGCCTGAGGGTCTAGAACATTCATATCATAGAGTCTAACAATATGAGATGTCAATGCAAGCATTGATTGAATATGAATGACTCAATCAATAAGTTCATTGTGGAAGATGGGGATAGTGATGGGGATAGTCAGGGTGGTTCTTTCTAAAAAAGATCATGATTGAACCTGATCAGTGATTGTTTCACTCAACATCAACTGGAGTGATTGATGAACTGGATTGGGTGACCGGATTGAATATATGTGAAGAATAGAGGAAGGATTGTTTCAGATTTCTGAAGGAGGTTTTTGGAAGCATTTGGGGATTGTGGTTCGGAGGAGAAACAATGTAATAGCCTAAATTGTGATCGTGACACATTCATCTATGACTTTTATCTTTGATAATTAAATTCTGACACTCAGCTACTGTATGGCTAAGGCCATCGATGGCCAGTGACTAATAATAGCTATCTAATAAAATATTCTCTGTCTACTGGGCTCATCTACACATCCATTAGACATCTAACTAATTGTAAACCAAATAATTCAGACAGTTGAGTGAGAGTGACTAAGCTGTACTTGCATATATGCCCTCCTCCTCATATCTGGCACTTAAGCACTCATTGTTAAAATATAAGGACCTAGAAGACTATCTCAGTCTCTTGGAAAAGAGCTCTATTAGAAATAGTTAACTACCTAGAATACTATCTAAAAGAATAGTTAACAACTGTTCAGAATATGGAAATAAGTTTGAACTCATACCTCAGTCTCTTGGAAAAGAGCTGAGGTCACAGAGTCACACAACTGCAAAACATAGCGGTAAATTCAAACTCCGCAGATAAGAGGAAGAGATATTTGGGCTGAATATTAAAACCTTAACACTCATGTGGATATCTTGGGGTGTGAGTACATGTGCATACCAGCCTTGCTCCAACAGGCACTGCACAGTGGCTCCCAGGTTTGGTTAACATATTCTGCATCTGCATGTGAGTTGATTACATGTCAATGGCATCAGCTCAGGATTGTCAATCCCTTCACAGGTTGAACATCTTCATATTCTCTTGGTCTTCTCACATGATCCGGTGGCGCCCCAACGCTCGCATCTTTGTGGAAAAAAACTACATCAGGACCTGTTTTCCATACTGCTGATGGAGATTATGGGTCAGGATATAATGGGTTCCTCCTAAGTCCGATGGACAAGCAACCTATCTCGTTTTCCACTCCAGTCAAACTAGTGCTATTACATGTGACGGAAACCGACGAACAGAAGTACAACCTGTCCACTGGGGTACAAATGGTACGTCGTTAAGCATACCCAAATTTGGGTTACCATTAATCATTACCGAAAATGTAGCTCCGCCTGACGAGGGTTGAAGTCTGATAAGGGTGCTTGTACTTTCACGTACTCTGAACTTCCATGTAAGTGGACGAAATTTTGTGTTTGGTCACATGACCTGCGATGTCCATTACATAACTAAAGTTTTTGAGGCATAACCAATGTTCAAACGTCACGATTCTGAAGATTAACAATAAAGACTGCCTTCAAACCAATTTATCGGAGTTTGTCTTCTCGTACCGTAGGCGATAAGGGTCTTAGGCACCTCTTGATCACCAGATCACATTGCCCCGGATCTCCGTCACTGACCGTCACGACCTCCTGAGAATGAACTTCTAGCTCTTGCTGCTCCAAATATGCTCAAGGCTTTTTGCACTTTTCGATCGTGGACTTACACTGCTCGTAGACTTACGCATTCACCCTCTCCCTCAGGTCGCCGAGTTTTTGTGTCTCGCATCACGCCGATAAGGGTTGCGTTCTTAACCTGTGGCATTATAGGAGGGGGCTTATACACCGACCAACGCATTTTACATGCAGATTCGAAGACAAATGACTTCGGGAGTTCCAGATCGCGAACGTCATTATCCACCCTGCTTCGCTCATACGTGGTTTATACCCTCTGCTCGGTACCAGTTCTAGTCGACTACTCTCCCACAATGCTCGCTGCCCTCACCGCAATACCTGGCGTAAAGCATGTTACTGAAGCCATCGTACGCTCTACTTTCTTTGCCCAGTTTGTTGGGGGCGATAGTGCTGAAGATACTATTCCGCTCTTGATACAACTGAGAGAGGACAATAAAGGAGTTCTATTAGCGTATAGCGTGGAGGTCGACCATAACGGAGTAGAAAGACGGGCTGGAAATAGAATGGTTCATTCTTCCAGGCCAGCGGTTTACAAGATGAACGTCGAGGAGACTCTAAGGTGCATCAATGTTGCCGCGGACTTCGAAGACCAACGCGGGACCAGTGCTGGTGCAGGAACTGGCAGGAAAACCTGGGTTGCCATCAAACTTGTTGGGCATTTATCCCCCAGACGATCTTGTGACTAACATCCCTATTCCAGACCGCACTTCTACCATCTGCACAATCTCTCATAAGTCTCTCTGACCATTTATGTCAAACACGACCCGAGGTATCACCTTCTGTTCCATTCCCCGGATGTCCTCATCTATCGGACCTTGCTTTCATCGAATCAGGAGCACCTCCCCCCACCGCACTGTCGAAAGCGGATGTGGAAACATTAAAAGACTTGTATCATGACCTGATCCGAATAACTGAAAGAGGCGAGCAACGGGGCGTCAAGATCGTTGTAGATGCAGAGTATTCCTGGTATCAGGTCTGTCTGTTGTTGTACAGCGTGGGTCTTATCTATACTTATTATCTTTTCAACCGCTGGAGTCTAGCCTGCCATAGATGCTTTTGCCTTGGCTCTGATGCGCCGCTTTAACGCCTTGCCGAGGCATCCCAACGTCATAGCGCCGCGTGAAGTGCAGCCATTAGTTTATGGAACTTTTCAAGCGTACCTGAAGCGGTAAGTTGTTTAGTCTATTCTTTTTATCAGGATTAACAGCACGCTAGTACTCCGAGCCATATATTTCAAAGCCTCAAGGATGCCAAGACTGGTGGGTACTCCCTTGGCGTCAAACTTGTCCGGGGCGCATATCACCCCTTCGAAGTTGAGGCTAGTCAATCTCCCGAGACGTGTCCCGTTTGGACGGAGAAGAAGGACACAGATACATGCTATAATCAATGCGCTGCTCTGCTACTGTCGTCCCTGAGAGGGGATATTACGCACAAGATACCACAAATCGGTCTTCTCTTTGGCACACACAACTCAGAAAGCTGCACCAAGATATTGAACGGTCTTGTGCATGAAGGGATAGCGACAGAGAGGGACGGGCTCATTATCATTAGTGAGGAGGCCACAGAACGATGTGCTATTGGGCAGCTATTCGGTTAGTGGGATTGCCTGTCGGCTTTGGATGACAGATCGCTCATATCATATTAGGTATGTCAGATGCCTTAACCAACGATTTGGTAGACAAGATAAGATCTCCTTCGCCATTCGTGATCAAGTGATTCTATTCACACAATTACACTCTGGCGTTTGATTAATTTTTTTTTAAATCTGCCTAGGTATGTTCCGTACGGACCATTATCGGCAGTAAGAGAACCTGTGCTTTCACTGTGATTTGGTTCTCAATAATAATGCATAGGTCATGCCATACTTGAGCCGAAGAGCAATAGAGAACAAATCGGTGCTTTCAGGAGAAGGAGGGGCTATTGTGGAGCGGCGTCGAGTTGCTGCTGAGATTCGCAAAAGACTTTTGGGATTCTAGATTATTTTTCACACTTACTGGAGATATGTGTGTGATCCTAGACTGCCTTGAACAAGGCTGTAACTACTTGGATCAGTACTGGTTATATCATGACAGTAATGTTCTCCTCCCGAGTTAGAATTCATATCATGCTTTTCCAACCAGGTCCGCAAATTCATGACCCCATGGAGATCTTCGGACACTTTCGACATACGCGTCAAACCGTGGTGCGACACCCGGGGAGTTGATTTTGCTAAGAGCCGCGATAGCCCTAAGCGCACTACGTTGGAGCTCTGCAGTGCGTTCAAGGTCTTGTTTGACAGTGTCCTTGGTAACTGTTGCGTCTTTCATCGTTTTCTCTAGGTCGGGGGTGACCTCGTCAAGCCGCTGTGCTAGTGCGGTGGGGGCTACTTGAGACAGTCGGAAAAGCATCATGTGGCACAGAACTTTGATCTCGTCCGCTTCGTCGGTGAGTCCAGCCAGCACTCGGCCGAAGAACTCGTGCAGGTCGAGTTTGTTGAGACATGTATCGAGCTAGACGATATATTGATGAGAAAGGCGGAACATCAGCTAAAAACTAAAGCTTACGAGAGTATACATGGTCTCGTAGGCAGTCTTTCGTGCTTCTAGGCCATCATCTACCTTATGCTGCCACGGTCCCATTTGCACTAAGCGGATCAGCGATTGATTAATAACTGTCTCTGCGTAGAGGTGAGGTAGCAACGCTGCAAGATGGTCACGAATCAGGTGTGGCTTATTGCGGGCCGCTGCATTCAAGGCGGATAGCGACAAACGGCGTACAGTCTGGCGATATGATCAACTAGGCACTTTCGGCATGCGAAGAATGTAATTACCAGATCTTCGTCAATCACAAGCGACAGGAAATTGACAATAAGGGGTGCCAACAGCTCATCATAGGACCGTGCTGTATCTGCAAAAGTATATCGAATTGCAGAGACGACAGTTGCTCTGACCGAAGGTGTGGGGTCTCGCAATCGTGCCTGTATCCATTATCCATTTTAGCATGTTTGAGGCCGTCTGGATGACGAGACTCACTTGTAGCTGAGGTAAATATTTAGAAGGGTTGGTCGTGGTCAATTTACCGAGACAAGCAGCTGCAACGTTCCGTGTGGCCTCTTCTGAATTCTCGGAACGCTCAAACAGTGGCACCCACAATGCATCTGCGACGTTTTCGAGTTGCCCGATAGAGCAATTGCTGACGACCTAACCGATGGGTTTAGTATTTGGGGAGAAAAGTAGATATGTTATCGTCACCTCTTTCAAAGCGTGGAGTGCCAGAAGTCTTTTCTCATTGTTAGATTGGACAAGATTGATGATAGCCGGCAAGAAATGCTGGATATTACCAATAGCCATGTTACCTAGATCAAGTCTAAGGTTAAACAAGAGCGTAGCTAGTGCCAGTATACGACCTACCGGCAGCGAATGCAGCAGCCGTTCGTATCTCCTCCGAATCTGCTGTGAACAAGGAGATGGAAATGTTGAAGAGATCAGATTGGAGAGTCATGTCGCTGCAATCCATTCAGAAAATCACTTGGAGTGAGAGAATAAAAATCTCACATGAACCGTCCCAGTTCTCCGAGAATAAGAAGGCTGAGTACTAGTTGGGACTCATTCGCTTTGGATCCAGGCTATCAAGCATGATCAGGCTGCGTGCCGCGGAATATCCCCCCCATGTGCGCACCTTCAGCGACTTTGAAAATTCAGCAATCATTCCCGCTGCGACAGCTTTCTGACTCCGGACGACGCGGCTAACGACTTTGGCAATATTTCCAGGGACTGCTTCAGCCTTCTTGGCTTTATTCAAGGATGCGACCAGGCCGGGCACTACGTGTGACGCAATTTGCCTGTCTGCCTCGACGAGTGCTCCAAAGAATCCCAGAAGAGCGTCCAAGCAGGCACCCGAGACAAGTGGAGAGTGAGCAAGTGGGTAGATGTCCTGAAGGAGTACGCTCTCAACTACTAGGAAAGATGATGCAGGAGAATACTGCAGGAGAATGTTAAGAGTGGTGAGTGCTTGGGACAAAAGAGCAATATCTGCGGTCGTCAGGTATAGCCTAAGTTGGGGAATAAGATGCGGTGCGAGATCTGCAGGTACACCAGCCTGGTATCTATCCATCGTGTTAGTCGCTAAGAGGATTTTCCTGAGCTCTGAGTACGCACTTGCTGATTAGGGTGTTTAAAGTCACAAAAGCATCGTGCTTGCCTGCCCTCCCACTCTTCTTGAGGACATTGGACACCCAGTCGATGCATGCATTAATCCACTGATCATCCACCTCTGCCTCTGTCGCAACTCTGTGTACAACCTTCACAGGACCCTCAGTCCTCCCACCAGGCCTTAACAAAGCCTGCCACTCCTGTCCATCCTTCCTTTTTACAACATTTGGAGCAGAAACCCACAAATCAGCAATAAGTTCTCCGGCACGCTCTCGGACTTCCGCATCAGTGTCATTCGCCCTGAGTCTGTGAACGGCTTCATCGTAAACGCTGTCAACCCAATCGGCCACCCTCACTGGTTTAAGAGCCGCCAGGAGGGCAGAAAAAACCCGGAATGCCTCAGCAGCGACGCGAGGGTGCTTCTCACGCACCGCTTTGAGTAATGGTGGAGTCACTGCAGGCAACGATGTATTGAATGTATGCGCAGAATGTGTGGCTAAGAAAAGGGCCAGGAAAGAGAGAACAGTGACGTGCAGAGCAGAAGTAGCAGTTGTAGGGGGTTGAGATAAGACTGGTTGTATCGTCGCTACGATTGGTGTGACGTAGTTTGAGAGGCAGCCAGGAAGAACAGTTAGCAATACAAAAAGAAAATTGAATCCAGCCTGAAGGGTCGCAGGTGGTGCCTTAGAAGGCTGAAGTTGTTTCAGTAAGGTTTTGGCAAGGAAGGGAACCTGAGACCGCAGGAGCGTATAAGGTGTCTCTTCGATGTCCATTTGAGCATCTTCCTCGCGCTTCCGCTTGCCTCCAACAGGTGAACTGTCTATCCCCTTTACTTGATCACCGTATACTTCGGTCTGGTTCAGGAGAAGAATGTAAGTTGCCCATATTTCGAGTCGAACACTGTCTTCCCGGTCGCCAAAGCGAGATATCAGTACGGGGGATACGGACTTGTAAAGGACTCCAAGAAACTCCGGACGAGTACCAATTATGGAGGCGAGGACTTTGGTTGCTGAACGGCGTATCTTGTAAGACGTGTCTTCATCGTCAGAGTATCTGAAGTGGATTTTAGTGATGTAGAAGGCGCCTAGTGTGCACCTACTCATCGTCGAGCTCGGCATCTTCTTCATCATCCCCATCTGCCATCTCAGTATCCTCATCTTCGCCATCTCCCGCATAGTTCTTGAACCAGGGTGAATGATTGCTTTTATGTTATTTTGAAGACGTACAGGATCATGCTTGATTAGAGTCACCCCGATGGATACGATCTGACTCAAAAAGGGTGCAATTTCTGCTGGACACCTCAAGATAAGAGCTTCCAAAGCCTATAGTGTCCTCCAGATATAGATGATGAGGAAGGCGCAGGGAAACATACCTGAAGACTACTTTCACGCAGTTCATCATCGTCTTGAGAAGCGCCGTTTAATATTCCAGGTACGAGATCACTCAGGGAAGGGGCGACAATCTGTGGCGAAAATCGTGCAATAGCGGTTATGAGCTGAACGGTAGTTCGTTGTGTAGCAACCGCTGCTGATGAGCTGAGGGACGACATGACGACGGTTTTGAGAAGATCCATGGTAATTAGGAGGGGAGTGCTTGGGAGGAATTGTGCTGGAGATGCGTTAAGGGAGATATGGGTGAAGGCCAAAAAGCGATTACTCACCTAAGGTGACAATCGCCCTTTTGCGTACTGCTGGCCGGGGATGCTCAAGCAATGGCGTTATTACTTGGACAGGGTGAACCTGAAATTCCAATGTAGGAAGATGCACAGAGAACCGAGTGACGAGAATGGAAATGGTGGACAAAGTCTCCAACAAAGTCTCGGGGGGCGTGGATGGCTTAACATCATATCTCAGACTACGTAGAAATTATGCTAATCTCTCACGTACGGTTTGGAGTTGATACAAAAGCTTTGGAGTCAGTTTGGCACAGGCTCTGGCTCCAAGGTTACCGTCCTGGGGCAATTCCGAAGTAATGGTTTTCAACGCTGTAGATTCCCTTGAAGTAAAGATCTGTCCGGGTCCCTTCACAAGATATCCAGACGAACCCAGACCAGCAATATCTCTCAGTTCCTCATCTTGACTCCCCGAGAAATCAATCAGAGAATCAACGACATAATCCAGCTGAGTTTCTCGGACGATTTTAATCAACTGTCCTAGACTACGCTCGCTCTCGCTTCAAGGAAGAAGGTTTGGGGTAGAATTATTCGCGTACCACTTGACAGCTTGGTTCTTAACTTCCGAGATTTTGTCCTGAACAAGCTTGAGAACATGCTGGAGAACCTTTCGTTCTATACTCTCATCTCCCGCGAGACTGGATGGATCTGATTTAACTAGAGTCATAAGATCATTCAAAGCCATAAAACTGAAGCAGGAAATGCAAATATATGTAAGACTACAGACTGAGGAAGACCAGTTCATCTTACCGAAAGTCCTGGTCCGGCGATGTCATCTGCAGCCAGGGATGTCTTCGTCAGTTTCCGTGGTGTTCACAGACCCGGTACTCGCCTTCTCCATCAAGCCATTCATGATATAAGTTTTGCTCATCCTGAAGCGAAGTCGAACTGCTAGAGCGACTTTTCTTACGTAAGTTGTCGGTGTTGATGGATGCGCCACATTTTGGTAGACGCGTTCCGGTCTCCGCTTGGCGAAATACGTGGGAATTCTGAATATACATGAAATTTCCGCAGGAGGAGAATGTGGTGAATCCAGGGTTGGCTCCGAGGACACGGGTTCCCAGCATCAATACCAGAATGTAGGGTTGCCACAAAGCAAGCATAAATTTAGTTTTGTGCCTGACCAATCATTAAGAAATTATATCGGTTCTTGTGGGGACAATTTTTTCTATATAAAGCTAACTTTGTTGCTTTCTAGAAACTTAACAGTCCAGCATTAATACCAGGTCTCGGCAGAATTTGCGCGTGCGAAAATTCTACGTATCCTCGAGTGGTCTTATAGGCACTTCTTCGACGTACAAATAAAATTAAGATCTGAATGATAAGTACCAATACCTTAGAGAGCAACTTTGTTATGTGAATAGTTATATTAATTTTTGAAAGGCTGGCTACTCGAGGACGTGACCCGACTTCGGGTATTTGACCATGGGGCAACTATCAGCGGGCGTATTATGGTCATGCTAGGCTTCACCGATGGTTCCACCTGTCCCTCCAAACTAAAATCATCATCATAATGGGTGAAAAATCACGGCCTCCGTGCTCCCTACGACTAGAAACGTGTTCTTGAAACTTGATGAAGAAGACAAAGTGCCATGAATCATATTGAGGGTACATCTTCTGACCTTCCTCCTTCCATCGGCAGAAAACTACAGACCATTGCGGCTTGGTGTGATCATGACAAACGATCAGAGAGGTCAATTGAATTTCTAGCTATCTCCGGGAAAGTTTTTCACTGCTGAACGATTGTATCGAAGGATCGAGCATTGACTTATATCCCTCTATAAATTCTTCAATACGATCGTGACCAGTCACGAGACGTGACGTGCAGTCACACACGCGTTTCTTAGAGCCGCTTTTGGCCGCTATGGGTATTTCTCCTACACAGAAACGAGCACTTGAGGATGTTATACAAACTCTCTGCGCCGCGACCAAAGGCCGTCGCAAGATATGTGAGATGTTTATGGAACTACCGAGCAAGGAGGCATGGCCAGAGTACTACAAGGTGCTACCAGTTCTGCGTCTGACCTGTGCTGTGACCTGACGTTCTACAGGTCATCCCAGAGCCTCGGTGTTTAGATGGAATCAAGGCAGGGGTTGAAAAGGGAAAATACAAAGATGCAATAATTGTATATGACGATCTAAACCTTGTATTTGCAAACGCTTTGCATTATAACGAAAATGACAGCCAAATAGCTAAAGATGCTGTTACGCTGAAGGTGAGTTCTTTCACCGTTTTGGATGAAATTAATGTGGACAAAACGTTTTACGTAGGCTTTGTTGGAGGAAACATGGAAAAGGACTTCAGTGCTACCTCCACCACCCACATCTCCACCCGTCGCTGAGTCTGCACAGTCCTCTTCTGCAGTTCCGACCCAGCCACAAGTTGCCACACCAACCATTACACCCTCACATCCCCCACGTGCGTCGACGAGCACCCCCGCACCACCGACCATCGTCCCACCAAAAGCAGTAACTCTCCCACAACCAGTCCCGCACGCTCCACAAACACAGCCAGCCGTAGAGGAGGACGGAGATATGTCTCCTGAGCCGCAAGAGCAAGAGAACGAATCACACAGTTGGGAATCTGCTGCGCGAGATGAGGAAAGCGCCGAGATTGTGCGGCAGCTTGAGCGTGGTCTACCTCGTTGGGAGGGTGGACACGACAGAGGATGGATGGATGATTTTCCTGAGGTGATCGACTACGTTTTCTTTTGACGGGGGACAGCAGGCGCTGAGCAATCACTCAAAGGATGCTACGAGCAAGTACGCCGAGATCCTTGGGCTGCTTAAAGGCTACAAAACACCCATGTAAGCCTAGTCGTCGTGATGAGACACACTCACCTGACACGGTTCTCTCAGAGGACAGCGTCCATGGTCATCCTTGGAGGAGATCCCAGAAGATGCCCAAGTGAAAGACTTGTCGTTTAGCGTATTTTTTTTCCCGAAAAGTCTTGATGTCTGCCACATTAAACAGTCATAAATTTTAGGAACCTATTTCTTTCAAACTCATTGAAGTGAGGATCAAGCAATTCTGACGCACTAGCGTATATTAACTTGTTGCAGAATCGAGCACGATCCCAACACTATACCACTCCTCAGCAATTCGACCGGGACCTCGCTCGTCTCTTCGAACGAGCACGACGCTGGCATCCGGCGGGAACAGAGGGCTACGCCCGGTGCATCCTCCTTCAGGTAATTCACTGAGTTTCCAAGTTCATTTACACTCTTAAAGTGTACTATTCCTCCAGCGTCTTTATCACCTCCTCGCTTCACCTCCATTTCCAAGTACTGTTCCTGCAACTACTTCAAATTTCTCCTCTATCACTGCTGGCCCAGGGGTTGCGAAACCACTGCACTCGTCGTCCGAATCTACCCATGCCGTGACTACTTTCCGCATTCCTACGAAAGACCGCGTCTTCACGGAAGAGTTGACTTACAAGGGAATGACCATTCGCGTCGGGGATTGGGTACACTTAATGAACCCAGATGACCCCGCAAAGCCAATTATCGCGCAAGTTTTCAAGACTTGGGTGCCGGATGGAGATGGGTGGGTATTGTTTATGCATATGTTGTTTGAATACCATTGATAAGCGATTAGGACTAAAAAGGGGCAACACGGTCTGACTGCCTGCTGGTACTTTCGGCCGGAGCAGGTAAAAAATTCAGACATCACTACTGTGGTTGTTCACTTTTATCTTCACAGACGGTGCATCCAGCCCATCGGCAGTTCTGGGAAGGCGAGATTTTCAAGACAGGTCAGATTATTCATGACGTGTGAGCAATAGCACCTCTCATACTCTGCTACAGGACACTTTGCAGACCATGTTGCTGAGGACATTATCGAGCAAATTGCGTGCCAGTTCACAGCGAAACATGTCCGGGGGCGCCCTCGTCCTCCATATTGGTATCCCTCCTGGCCATTGTACGTCTGCGACTCACGTTACAATGATCGAGAACGCGTTTTCGTGAAGATCAAGAACTGGAATTCATGTATACCAGAAGACTATCGTAAAAACGACTTCATG
The DNA here is from genome assembly GCA_003314545.1 of Ramaria sp. MG151. Lineage (NCBI taxonomy): Eukaryota > Fungi > Basidiomycota > Agaricomycetes > Gomphales > Gomphaceae > Ramaria > Ramaria sp. MG151. The sequence continues at coordinate 98,086 of QMFG01000710.1, read as the reverse complement.
CCGATTTATCCCTTTGAGCGAATTATCTACCCAAAGCGCTATCCTAGTCCATTTTTGAGTGGTGTTACTGGGCCTGGCTGGATTGGCGATAGCATTGAGAGAGCCGAGGGCGAAAAAATCGAGGGAGGAGGAACCGGGCGAAAAAGAGCGCGTAAAAGCGCACAGGGTCAGACAACGGATCACGCTGGCCCCCGCTATGGAACTTATGTTGGCGCACCTAGCACGACTGTGCCTAGCGGAAAAGCAGGCAGTGCGGGGCCGTCTCAGCCAGCCCATCAGCCACAACCCCCAGTTTACCTTCAACAAAAAAGGGTGGAGGATAGGTCCATTGGGACTGCTGCGGGTGGCCTGGCCAACTTGCAGGGCAACGCCATTGTCGAAGTACTGCCAGCGGAGACTGGTGAGTCCCGAAATTTGTCCCGAAATTTGTCTTGTATATTATTAACATTGATAGTCAAACACTTTGATCGTGATCCTGAGACCAATCAGGTCTTGTGGTTCTCGGGCCCGCCAATCGACGTCGCCCGCACTCCAGCGCCTCAATATAGTCTTAAATACCTTCATTACGTAGCTATGAAACGCAAGCAGAAGAGAGTAGAAGAAGAAGACAAAGAGGAATCCGATCAGATGGATATTGATGAGGACAACTCCCGTCCGAAAAAACGACGCCATATACATGGTAAGCCAAGGATGACCGACCTCCTGGATGAATTATGGGCAAAGGTTTCATCAGGATAACGAACTGCGCCTTCTTCTTGCGATGGACTGGTTTATACATTTTTTGTTGTGATTAATAAGGATATTATCGGAACATTCGTCGACCACATAGTAATTGTTATATCATGTTGCTCAGCAACTCAGCCTGCAGTAGCTCGGATATTGGTACTTCGGCTAAAACGGATGATGATTGGTCCACTAGGAATATGAGGATCTTGATCCACGCAACACAATAATGACACTCAAGCTAGTATTTTTCTCAACCAACATGTCAGTCCATCTTGCTCTATTACGATTCTTATGCGATTCCCGCGTTCCAGAGATAGACAGCGAAGTATCATCAGTAGACAGCGGAGATTAAATATTTGAGTCGGAGTCTGATTTCTTTTCAGAAGAGGAATGACCCTCTGCTCTTGATCTGAATATTCTTATAAGGTGAAGAGGGGAACGATTACTTACATACTTTTTTTATACCAGTAATTTTTTCCTCATCATTTGAAGGTCTTCTACGCTTCGAGGCTTTGTCTACTTTTGCTGACGGCTTCAGAGGACTCTTCACGACTTGAGTCCCACCGCCACACGTCGACCGCAGATGTCTTGGATTTATTTTTTCTCGTCAAGGTTTTTTCAGTCTAAGAATGCGCGAGAATATTTACACCTCTTCCGTAGCTTTTCTTCTGATATTTAGCAGCTTAGCACAAGACTGACTGCCGGAGACGGGGGCGGCTTCAGTTTCACATGCTTAAGATAGTTCGTATGGTCGCGGATGCATAACACGGCCTGTCTCTGCCACACACCCCAACACTGAGACCAACCCCTTCGTGCTCTGTCATACCCTTCTTGTCTCGGTCAGTTGCTGCATAACTCTCCCCTTAGTGGCCCTAAATCCAAACGCAATAGCATCTACTAGCCCGGCATCGCTCAAAAACCAAGACGGGTGGATACAGAATTTGCTTTGTCGCTTCATTAGCAACTACTACCCGAGACATTTTCTGACACTCTTAGTCAAAGACGTCCTCCAATTCATTACTGGCGACCACTAGTCGTCACTCCCTTACTTGATGTGACACAGACATCTACGGCTCTGGACTGAATTAGAGTGACAAGGCCTTGAGGAAAACATTTCACGCAGGGGCCTGGAAACCTGTGGATACAAAATCATCTGCGAATACGAACTCGAACGCGGTGGACGAGGAAATCTGATATTATAAATTTAATCAATCATTAAGTAGTTATTACGAGAATGGTTGCCTAACATTTAATAGTGAAGCATCACTCACGCTCATTCTTTGTTATTCCATTGACGTTGAGGATTGCTGATGCTACAGTACAATAGTACGGGATATATATCACCCTCATATCTAACTTGTAGGAGTTGCCGTTACGGCCTCTAAAAGTTTTTCACCAATGCCCTGTCTCGAAGTCCTATCCAAAGTGACTTCTTGCAAGATCTCACGACCCCCATTCTCAATTAGAGCCCTAGCGACTTCTTCGCCTAGAGCAACTGCGTCTTCGACACTGCTCACCTCTCGGCTGCGCGTCTGCTGGACATGTTTGTCACCCGACAAGCTTGTTACAGTCCCGGTGAGTAGGAGGATGGATACGTCTTCTTTGCTCTCAAGAATCGTTTCAGTGCCGACAGGGACGCTGCACCCGCCTTCTAGGACGCGAAGACATGAGCGCTCAGCGCGACATCGCCAGTCGGTCGGACGGTGAGAGAGTCCCTGCACAAGTCGCTTGACCTCAGCGTCACCTGATCGTATCTCGACACCAAGGGCGGCCTGTCCGACGGCGTGATATAATATTGGCGGGACGATGTCGGAGGATATACGATCATTCCAGTCAAGCCGGACAAGTCCTGCCTTTGCCAGAACAAGTGCGACATATTCACCATCTGGCGCATCGAGCTTGGAAAGGCGGGTGTTCCTAAGAAGCGTTAGAAGAAGCGTTAGAATTCAGCTGCAAGTGTATAATACAGCGCGCGCACAGATTACCGCGCTAGGGTACGAGTTGATCAATGCATGAACTAACGTGGAAAGACACGACGGACTCACGACATCCTTGAAGATCAACTTTGGAAACTGTCTTTTGAGCTGTGCTACACGTCGAACACTGCTTGTTCCGACGACACTGCCGTCCGGGAGATCCTGCAACGTCTTGTACGGGAGATCTTTTTTGACGACCAGGGAGTCTGCGGGATCCTCTCTCTCGAGAATAGCACCAAGCTCGCATCCATCCGGTAGTACAGTCGGTACGTCTTTTAGACTATGGACAAGTATGTCTACGTCTTGCTCGAGAAGCGCAACTTCCAACTCCTTTGTCCAGAGGGACTTGCCTCCGAGCACGTAGAGTGCCTGAGATTGATTCTTGTCCCCTTCGGTGGACATGAGGGCGACTTCGAAGGGGATTGTGGGATATAGCGCCTGGAGCGCATCGCGGACGATAAACGTCTGGATTTGTGCGAGTTTGGAGGCGCGGGAGGCAATTACGATTGTCTTACGGTGTGCTGCAGGGGAAGCCGAGCGAGCGACTATTGGATGGTCATCGCTTTGGAGAGTCTTCAACAACGAGGCTGAGGAAGGCAAAGACATGGTTGCCGTGGTCGAAAGATTTCCGACAGGTTTGATCCTCCCCTACAGGTAGACAAGGCAGCAGAGTTTCTTATGAACTCATGGTTGACGCCGGTAGTATTCGACGATGTCTAACTGGTCCTCCTTGAGAAATGTTCTCACCATGTATGGAATTCACACATTCAACGACCAAGACAATGAGAAAACAAAGCATTATGATTCATTCAAACAATAATGTATCTCAAATAGCGAGCGATGAGGATGGAAAAAAACACTCCCCACGCTATTCTGGACATTGAGAGCGACGCTCTGCGTCCTCACGAGCGCCTGCGATAACTCCAAAGCAGCGAATGCGTGGAATGCAAGTGACTCTAGTGGCAAGGACACGTAGACATTGTTAACCATAAAATTTTAAGTTCAGCTACTTATATAAGCTCACACTGTGGGCCGGTGTGGTTACTTGTATACGCGACATTGGTAATTTTAACTTAAGTACTATGGACTGGCAAGGACCGATCCAAATAGCGGCTACACTCATTGTCATTGTCGCCCTATGGATACTGTTCCAATACCGGACAAATGGGGCCCCTCAGCGCCGTTCCGTAGCAGTTGTCGTGCTAGGTGACATCGGTCGTAGTCCACGCATTATGTACCACGCACAGAGCTTTGCTCTCAACGACTTCGAGACCTACGTTGTTGGCTACAAAGGTAAAGCCCCAGCATCTATTTATGGGATGAACCTCACTCCAAGTTCAGGCGTTCGCGAGGTCCCATCGCTACTTACACTTTCCCGTGTACGATTCGTATACCTACCTGTGCCCCCAGCATTCATTGCCAAAATGCCACGGCAGTTCTTCCTCGTCCTTGCGCCCTTAAAAGTGACATTCCAGCTTGTCACAATCCTTGCGGCGCTATTCTACCGTATTGAGCACCCTCCAGAATTCATCCTCGTCCAGGTCGGTTTCCCGCCATATTCGAATCACCTATCTGACCGCAGCGTCTTAGCAAGAACCCTCCAAGTATTCCTACCCTCGCACTAGTGTGGCTTGCAGGCAAACTCAGAGGTTCAAAGGTCATTATCGACTGGCATAACCTTGGATACTCTATCCTTGCCTTGAAACTTGGAAATAGCCACATTCTTGTCAGGCTCGCTAAAATGTTAACCGGCTTTATTATCAGATGGACTTTTTTTTTTGACACACACTTAGATTTGAAAGGACATTTGGACGCTCCGCTTTCGCTCACTTGTTCGTGACGAGGGCTATGAAAGATAATTTAGTAGCGGAGTGGAAACTAAGGTGATTATTCTTTATTTTTGTTTTCATGTTGTCTCTCGCTTATCGTGTAGAGGCCATAAAATCGTACTTCACGATCGACCACCGTCTCAGTTCCACCCCTCTTCGCCTTTTGAGGTTCACGATGTACGTCAAAGCTATCTCGATAGCTATTTATGTGCTCAATGCTCTACCCATAGCTCTTTTGCCGCCTCATGCCCTTGATAGCTCCTACTCTATGTACTTTCCTTCCCCGTTATGACCTACCTACTTCTACACCCTTCACTGTACTCGCCTCCCAGGACTCGCTTTCTAACTCCCCTGCGCATTCCCTCTACCCCTCCCCGTCTTCACTCCCCGCGCTCCGTTCTGACCGTCCTGCGCTTGTCGTCTCTAGCACCAGCTGGACCGAGGATGAGGATTTTAGCGTTCTGATCACTGCGCTCAATCTATACGAGAAACGAGCACGTCAACAGACTAAAATTGACAGTGAGAACCTTCCCAAACTTCTCGTGATTGTAACGGGAAAAGGACCCTTGCGCGAACATTACATGCGGGAGATACGTGAACTCGAAGAAACACAACAATGGGAGTGGGTGCGGTGTCGAAGCCTGTGGCTTGAGCCTGAAGATTATCCTCTTCTCTTGGGCTCAGCCGATATTGGAGTGTCCTTACATGCAAGCTCGTCTGCGCTTGACTTGCCCATGAAGGTAGTGGACATGTTTGGGTGTGGATTGCCAGTACTTGCCCTCGATTTCAAATGGTGCGTCCGTCTTAATGGAACAAGATATTTGATTGATTGAGAATAGCCTGGACGAGTTGGTTCTTGACGGGTATAACGGCCTTGTGTTTCGCACGGCCGATGAACTTGCCTCCCACCTTACGGTACGTTTTTGTAAATTCTCTTCCTGTCCTAAAATTCACGTATTTCTTTTAAGTCCACACTCATGTTCTTCCCGACCTCTCCGCGTCTCTCCGCTCTACGGGCATTCTTTTCAAGTAGATCCCAGTGGGACTGGTGTTCGTGGAATGAGAACTGGGACCGTATCCTACGACCAGTAGTCAAGCACGAAACTGCATCGAGAGATACTTTCTCGTGTGAAGGTTGAGATGAATCGCGGAATTAGCGGCGTTGCTCCATACCGCTGTTCCAACCGCGTAATTAATTTGAGAAAAATTCCAGGCGGAGTGCGGAGTAGTGTGAATATAGTGTTTATGACTAGATATTAACCCTGGATGACAGTGCAATATGTGTGATCGCAGTCTACAAAGAATACAGTGATAGGTTGAAGTATCAAGTGCCTGCTGTAGCAGCGAAGGTGAGCGTCTCGATACGGCCTTGGTCTTTGACCTCCTTCTGCAGGATCTCATTGATAATTCGGAATTGGCCTGGATCGATGAGTAGTATCTTAACGTGGGATAAATTAAAACGAAGAAAGCAATGTCACACATGACTTACTGCCATCCAGTCTTCCTCGCCTTCATCCTCACTTTCGACTTTCTCCGCACCCTCTAGTATACGAGGTTTGAGCCGTTCTACGTCTGCTGCAGGAATCGTAATGCGGACCCGCATTCGTGCGCGCTGAATTGGTAGGGTCGAGGCAGTCTGCAGTAATTTGATGCACTCTAACACCTACTTGCCGCCAGGACATTAGCAGTCAGTTGCTAAGGGGACTTGGAGGTCTACCTGGCTCTTTGCGCTTTTACCCTGGCGGACGCTAAATCCAGCCTCACTCATTGCTTTCTCGATCATGCCAACAGGATACGGTCGTTGCGTTGCAGGGTCTACGCATTTCTCTGCTACCTGCGTGGCAATTTCACGCCATAGGTTGCCCAGCTCGTGTGCACGCTCCTTCTCGCCTACTTGCATCTCACCCTTCTTTAAGATCTGTATTGGTGGTCAATGGCAAGGACTATAGTAGCACGAGACAGCACACTTCTTTGACAACAGCATGGACATCTGAGGTGCCGAACGCTTTCTGGAGGTCGTTCGCTTTGGCAACTTCACCTTTGGACACATTGGTGAAGACGTTGCTTATCTGGAGAACGTCATCTATATCTGTTTCTACGCCATTCCGCCATTCTTGTACTTTATTCTTGTAACATGCGATCTAGAAAACTAGTCTAAGCATAAGCAGACAGAGAGTGACGGGGTTGTGGCATGCCTCAAACCGTTTCCCCCCTTTCTTAAGACGGACTACGGAGACGTTGGTGAGTCTAGAACGCAGTTAAAAGCGAACACTGGTGTGAACGCTGCTGAGCTCACTTGATTTGGTTCGAGGGCTGGTTGATTTTCATGGCAAGCGGCTGATGGTTGTGACACGTAACGTGGTGAAATCGTGACGACTTAAAGTGTACTGCGTACCAAACCGCAGTTTATATTATAACACCACATTTGTCTTCTGGGGAGTTAGTACACATCCACCGCAGTTTCCTTTCGTTCTAATTCCGTCCTTGTTTCAGTTTCTAGCGTGACCGCACTATGCCTCCGCCGCACTACGACTTCTTAATCAAGGCGAGTGTACAAACCCTCTGACACTCTCGCCGCTCCTCACACAGCGATTCTTAAAGCTCCTTCTCATTGGAGACTCAGGTGCACTACAAGTTGTGTTGACTGCAGCCCACTGATCCACGTCCCAGGTGTCGGTAAATCGTGTCTGTTGCTTCGCTTTTGCGACGACGCATGGACGCCTTCCTTCATCACCACCATCGGCATTGACTTCAAGATCCGTACCATTGAGCTTGATGGCAAACGTATCAAGCTCCAGATCGTGAGTTGGCACACTGTTAATTTCTATTGGCGCTTAGGTCTATTTAGTGGGATACGGCAGGTCAGGAGCGGTTTAGGACAATAACTACAGCATACTATCGCGGTGCAATGGGTATACTGCTTGTATATGATGTTACGGACGAACGTTCATTCAATAGTACGTTCTTGCTCACCTATATCCGCCTTCTTTCACTTCTCGCATGGTTCAGATATCCGGACGTGGCATGCCAATATCGAACAACATGCTTCAGAAGGCGTGAACAAGATTCTTATTGGAAACAAGTCGGATTGGGTTGAGAAAAAAGCTGTCACGGAGGAGCAGGGTCGCGATCTCGCTAACGAGTTCGGAATCCGATTCCTGGAGACCAGTGCAAAGGTCAACGAAGGAGTAGAGGAGGCCTTCTTCACACTAGCCCGGTATTTTCTTTCTTTACGAGATTATGTTACCCCTGGCTTATTGACTTTGCAGAGACATCAAGACCCGCCTGATCGACTCTCAACCAGATGCAGCCGCATCAGCTGGTCCTGGGGGGTCTGCTCCCGGCGAGAGATCAGTAAACGTCAACCAACCACAATCGACATTGGGTACTACCTGCTGCTCCTAGCTGTATGATTGTATTGCACTCTGCGCGGTCTTTCTGGCATGACATATCATACCTCATACAGTTTTCTTTTTGTTTCGCATAAAATGCAAGACATGTAATAACATTGGATAAATGCGTGTTGAGCATTCATAGATAATGGACACGACAAGAAAGCAACAGAAGAGCTACGCAGCCCAGTTCCAATTTCCGCCCCACCATCGTTTTATGCGTTCACCACCCAATTCCTCATACTCTAATTTAGTCACTCCATATCTCACCATTCCATCTCTATCCGCATTCGCGAACGCACGCATGCCTCGCCAAGCGTCGAGCGCAACATCTCCTGCGTGCACGATTTCAATTGGGACATCTGGGTCCATGATCGGTCGAAGCGTCGCGTGCAGTCGAGATCCTAGACCTGGAATTTGTGCGGGTGTTCCTGTTAAGAACACATTCTGTAGAATGGATGCTTTAGACTCTTAAGAAACGAGGAGGGATCATGCACACCCCGACAAGTCTTGCCTTCTCCTGCTCGTTAAATGTTGCCAAAACGCCACCAAGCACTTCTCCAAGCCCTGCAGTGTCGACACCCGCCATAGCAGGACTAAACCATGGCTCGCACACACGCCACCTCTCAACGCTCAAGTGCATACGACACTGTCCACCAGCATCCATTTCGTCATATTGTGGTCGGAATGCCTCAACAAGTGCGGAACGTTGCGTTGCAAGTGAGGAATATGTATCCGCAGGTGTGAATGAGGGGTCGTGCTGCAAGAGTTTGGATTCAAGATTCTGCAAATGGGTAAGATCATCTTCTTCGTCAGAGGATGCGGCAGTTGTATTCTACAAAGGAAAATAAGTAATAAGCCAAGCTTCAGTTGAGTATATATTCAACGTACGATTTTTCGATACACAGCCCAGTCATCGTCATTGGCGCCGAAATTGTCCTCTGATTAATCATGAGCCCCATCAGCCAGTACTTCCTATGCTATAATAATGAAGTTGTCAATGTTACAAACCTCCGTTGCCCTTGCGTCTTTTTTTTCCAGTAGGTGTCTCGCTAGCAAGGCTTGCGATAGTCTTCATTCTTGCTTGTGCTGTAGCGCTTTTCCGGTCACTCAGCGCAGCTTTCCGCCGTTTCCTATCTTTCAGCTTCTCCATCGCCGCCTTAACCGTACTATTTGATCTCCTGCCAATGATCAAGCCACAAAACTCACTTCGTGTTCCGCCCTTACTCGAGCAGCCCATCCACACAAGTCGCGTTCTCGTTCTTCGTTTTCTCGCCGCGCCTCGTCTTCTCGCTGTGCCCTTTGCCGCTCTTTTTCACGTCTTGCCCTCATACGTGCCTCAAAGCCAGCTTTCATTAGTCTTTGTCGCCTTTTCTCTTTCAAGCCTTCTTCATCAAGCTGGATCATGCAAGGGTCAGCTATTAAAGATATGTACGAAGGCTTGTAGCTACCTTGTCATCTGACACGTCCGCTAGCGGGAATGATGGTTCTTCCTGGAACAAAATTAACCGCACAATTCAACGATAAAAAAGAATCAAGCTTGCTGTTACATCTTCCCCTTCCATTTCCTTTTTCCTCGCCTTTTTGACGCTCATATCGAGCTTTTTGATAGTCTCATCCAATGAATTTTCGTCATCAAACCCTTCACTTTCTAATCGAGACTAGGCAAGAGGTTAAATTGGATTCCAAAATGCTCGAAAGTCCAAGCGCGTACCAGCCACTCCGCCTTTCGTAGGGATCCCTTGCTTTCCTTGAGGGTTGTCAGATACGCTAGGTCAGTTTCTTTCTGGAGCAACTGCGGAACAGTCAAATGAGGCTACGTAGATAGTTACTATGTGGCATGCCTTCTCTATGCGCTGCTTGGCAGTCATCTCTTGCAAACGACGTCCTTGTTCTTTTCTACGCTCGGCGATGCGTGCGAGTTCCTCTTCTGTCTTCTCGGATTCTACCTGCGAACTAGTTAAGGGAAAATAAGCATGATATAGCCGAATACGTACCGGCGCTGAAAAAGGAAACTGGATAACTCGCTCGTGAGCTCGCAGCTGCAGGGGATCACAGAGGGTCCGGAGGAGCGAAATGTAGTCCGGAGAGAATTCGCATACATTTTGGAAGATCCACTTTTTGAAATTGAGTACAGATTTATGTCGACTGTCGAACACATACCATGGAATGAGACGAAGTAACCCGCGTGGGAAATGCGGGATATTTCAGTTGAATCAACTTTAATAAATAGTCATATGATTGCGAGGTGGACCACGGGATGCTGCGCGTCTCCTTCTATTATCAGTGAAAAAGACAGAAGAGAAAGACAGCAATCGCGCACCGTTTGGCCTGGCTCATAATACCTCTGCCATCAAGAACAGGCATAACTGAAGTGGAAGCTGTGTTGAACGAGACGACCAAACCGTCTGCTGAGTATGGTTGTGATAGGAGAGGTTGTTTATTTTGATATAATGCCATAAGAGCGTCCACGCAATATGTAAGCGATGGAACCGAATATAGCTCAAACATGAGTTCCGACGTAACTGTTAAGAAAAAATAAGTGTTGAAGTGAAATATGTACATTATAGTGCATACGGCTGCGGGAGTGGGAGAGCGTGGCGATACGCTCTGACATGAGGATAGGATGTGTGATGGTTTCGGTGTCAATGCCAAGGTTGAGAAACACATAGTCCAGCGCGTTTTCCTAGAGTAATCACGCGATTAAGTCTTAGTTGAGATTAACGAGTAACTAGACACACCAGGGCATCAAAGTTTAGGAGAACGTCGCCCTCCCAAGGTGTACGCGCTTGTGCTTTTGCGCCACCCTCAATCTCAACGGCATCACCAAACAGGAGTAATGGTAAGTTTGTTTTGCGCTCTCTATATTTTGTAATTATATTTGGTTGACAACAGGGAGATTCGGAAGCTGCAAAGCCCCATCGAAGTGTTGTGGCGCCGTTGTCGATAACTATCGGAGTGTCAGTTCCACGTAAAGCTTCGTAAGAAGTAGGTGTTGTCAGTGAGGACGTAGACACAGGCGGTGTACCAGGGATGGTCAGGATATTGTCTGCCAATGGTGTGATTGACATGACTCGTAGACGAACGCAGAGCGGACTTCGAATGTGACAGACGCCGATTGCAGCGCCCTCATATTGCTGTGTCGAGAACTCCACGTATCACCTCTGTTACTCCCTTACTATTTGATCCAAATGAAGGGCTTTACAAAGGCTATCAAGCGGTAGGCACTTTCCTCACCATGTATGATACGAATAGACCCGGTCGCTTGCAGGACACCTCATTTGGTGACCTCCAAGGTTGGCATCTCTAAGAGTGAGCGCACTTCATAGCTCCCGCTAGTGTATGCTCATGGCAGTTCACACGAAGAATCTAATGACCCTGAATTCGATGAATTCAATCGCAAATTCACTGCCATGGAAAGCGCTATTGAGAAGCTCCTCAAGGAAACGAAAGTCTATACAGAGAACATATCAAGTGTGCACTTCCTCATGATTATTTACCTGTCATCTTAATTTTCTCCTTCAGAAATGCTCACCTCCGGTCAGCAGTGGGCCATCCACTTCGCTAATATTTTCCATCCCATTTCTGGAGAGTTCGATTTACTCGAGAAACATCCTGAGGCCCAGGAGACGATACAGAATGTTGATATCTTCCAAGCCACGATGGAAGAACTCAGAGAAGCTTTAACCCCTGAGCTGGAGCTCATCCAGGGAAAGGTCCAAGCTCCAGCCAAGGAGCTTCAAGGAATCATGAAGCACTTGCGCAAAACCATCACCAAACGCGATCATAAAGTTTGTATGGAATTTCTACTCATTCTCTTTGTTATTGATTTACGTGTTTAGTTGACCGATTATGACCGATTCAACAATTCGTTGACCAAACTAAGGGACAAGAAGGAGAAGTCTCTCAACGATGAGAAAAATTTGTTCAAAGTAGGCGGCACATTTGATCTTGCTGTCAGACGTTTACGCAATGTATCACAGCTCGAACAAGAATTTGAAGCAGCAGCGAACGAGTACGAGCACTATAATAATACCATGAAAGCGGAACTCCCTCAATTCATGGCTCTTGCGACTCAATTCATCGATCCCCTCTTTCACTCGTACTACTATATGCAGTTTGTCTCCTTTGTCTTTTCTCTCGGGTTTCGTAATAATTACTCTTACCTCTATGCAGGTTGAACATATATTATATTATGGTCGAGAAGCTACAAGCCTTCGCTGAAGGCAGGTACGAGATCCCTGCCGATCTCAACGACATCGGGACAATGTTTCTGGAACGTCGCGGAGACATCGTAGAGCGTGTTGAAAGTTTAGGCATCACTAAGCGTGTCACGTCTACTGGTAAGGATCAACGTTGAGTTATCAGTTAAGGCTTACCTTCGCATCTGTAGCTAAGATGATGGCCACTCGTCCTGGTGGGCCTCCTGTGCGAGCGAATACAATGGCCTCTTCAACCAGCTCATCGTTATCCTCTGTTTCACGCTCTCCCTCCACCTTCACAAAGAAGGCCCCTCCGTCTCCACCTACTGCACTAGCAGCACCGCCACCATACTCCTCCCAAATCACTAGTACATCCGCACCGATCAAACGTGCGCCGCCGCCGCCGCCACCATTGAAACCTAAGCCGAAGCCGGCTGCTCAATTTGTGGTGGCCTTATACGACTTCCAGGCGCAGGCTGATGGCGATTTGGACTTTAACACTGGTGATCGAATAGAGATCGTGGAGAAGACGGCGAGTCAAGAGGATTGGTGGACGGGTAAGCTGAATGGGAGGCAGGGCGTATTTCCTGGTGTGTCTCAGTCACTCTGAATATTTGTCCCTAGTAATGTGAATGTTTCTTTGAACAGGGAATTATGTTCAGGAAGCTTAGTCTGTAGTCGGCTGCCTCACGGAGGTTATGTCTTGGGATTGTTATCACGGACACTGTTGTAATTGAGTTCTCCCAGTCCACATTACAGATTCTATGTCAGGATGTGCAACAAAACATGAACAGCACTAAGAAGGTAGACAGGAGAGTTCGAGTAAGACAAATCGCGCCCCATTACAACAACTGAGCCGCGAGAAGGGAAAAAAAATAGATGACGAAGGATGGTTAGAGATGATATTGCCATCCTTTGATAAATATGCCACTATAGGGTTAGAATGCAGTGAAACTAGAAATACTATTAGCGCTAGGCCCGCCGTGACCGAGTGGAACGCGACCGTGATACTTCGCCATTTTGGAGCCGTTCGTGAAATTCAGCCACCATAGTACGGTCAATGGTATTGACAAAGTAAACGCCTCCCCCACATGTCCATGAAACGGACCCGCTTATGAAAGGGCGCTCTTCTACGCGGAGAATCGCAGCTGGAGAGCCAATCTGAATATGTCATGAGAACAGCGCTTTGTTACACAGCATATGCATACCGTATGCTCAGACAGTCGGAAGTTGGGCGGGATGAAAGAACGAAGAGAGATGACAATAGCACCCTCTTTCATATCTAAAAAATGATTGAGTAATGATTGATTCACTGCCCATCAACAAAGTCGTTAGCATGATCATCCTAGGAGCACAATAATGGGACACGACGCACACGTCTCGCTGAATGCCCAGTTATTGCATAGCACGACATCTGCGTCAACAATTCGCTCTCGGACTCTATCGTCGTCGGTAAAGTCCCCTGTGAGGAGTTCTGCCTCACCAGGCTCCACACCCCACATGCGGCAGCGTTTGCCAAACTGCTCGAGCTGCATGGTGGCAATGCGAGCTGGATGAAACATTTTTTCAATACCGGATGCATTGCAGCCGGCTTGTAACGCCGCTTGCAGCACGACGGTACCGACCCCAGAGCCCATGTCAAAGAAACGGGAGGCTGGAGTTAATCCCGTATGATGTACGATGTCAGAAACAAAACTTAGACAGGTAATTAGCCGCGATGTTAGGAGTGATATGGAGGGTAACCCACTCAGTCTCTAGCTCTCCATAGACCTCGCTCGACCAAGCCTGGTATTTCCGTAGTAAGGGTATGTTTGGCCCGACGGCACGTTGATACGTTTCGTCAACAATCGTTTTCCAAATCTTGGGGGGAACTCCGTTCCAGGATTGCGATACTTTACGCATAGGATTGGGATCGGGGACAGGCCGCTGCGATGGCTCCGCCATATCAATGTCCTCGCCATCCGCATCCACTCTGAAGCCGTCCTCATCGTATTCACCTTTCTTAATAGCACGAAGCAACTCAGTGATTTTCTGAAAAGTTGCAATGAATAGGGGTCCATCTCGCCGGTTGTTGGCATACGTGAGCGTTGCAAGAAGGTCTCCAGATGGAGGTGCAGGAGACGTCGAGCGAGAATTTGATTGTGATTTCGGCTTAGATGAAGGGCTGGCAGACGATGAGCGGGAAGGGTCGGGCTTTGGAGGCGTAAAATCCGAGGGGAGCAATTGTTCGGGAGGAGTACCAAATAGTGACGCCTGTGAGGGTGTCAGATAGGCTGTGTGTTATATCAGTAACCTTTAAGGTTGATGTAGAGTCCCCAAACTGACTCTCGATGATGGTAAACAAAGATTTCTTAACCTCCTTAACGGGGCTGTAGTGATCCTCATCTTTAGGGATCAATAAGGGGAAGATTTCACGTGCATTGGTGTTGGGGTATTCTAGTTCTACGAATGGGAAATTAATGGGATGGGGCTCGAAGCTCTTATCATTGAGATCGTCAGGGTTTCTGAAGTCTGAAGAGAGTCAAATTTATGCAAGTAAATACCGACCTGCACCTACATGATTTGTAGGAATGCATGAGTTTTTTCACGACAGTCTCTGCAGAGGTAAGATCTTCACCAAACGCTCCATCGTGAGTCGTCCAGCATTCACGAGGAATAGGGCCCTCGAGAGATCCAAAGTCAGTAGTAGAACGCGACCTTGCACTCGGACTGCGCGTTCTGTCTGGGGTGTGAAAGCCATTGACTAGTCTCGTGGGTACCGCTGATACCGCACGCTTGGATCTAGATGGTTTGGGAGAGGCTGTATTCGACGAGGCGCCTGCCTTGGAGGGTGTCCTGACGCGTTTAGCAGGTGGGTCACGCCGTTCTGGATCAGAATCAACGCGTTGTTTCTTTTCTTTCGTCATCGATGATTGTGCAATGTGATCCAGTCCGTGTTCTTGTGCCCTTTTGCGTTTCTTCGGTGTGGGTGACACGGGGGGCGCATCTACTGGGAACCTTTGAAATGGTGCGAATGACAACGGATCGCGATATTTAGGTTTAGGTGCGAGGATGGTTCGAGTAGTAACTACGGCTGGAGTGTGCGTAACGGGTTTGTTCGACTTGGAGGGAGAGAACCAGGAAAAGTTCTGTGACGCGAGCATCGCGGTACGCGTTTCGGAAGGTAAAAGATAGAGAATCGCGTAGGAGGACTTATTGACCCGCGACGCCTTTTGTTCCAGGTCGATGCAAAGCAAGTCAAGTCAAAGTTACCGCCGAACAAGGCAGCGCAGGTGGAAACACGGACCCGTCACCGCTTTGCAGTGGCCAGAGGCGTGGCGAGACTTTCGCAGTCCGCAGCTCCGCATCATATATATGTACACTGACTCCTGCTTTTGCTCTATCATGATACAGTGATGCAACGCTTTGTGCCATCTTGCAATGGTCGCGGAATCCCTCGAGGCTGGCTTGGTCTCCGTCGATTTCCGAAGAATTTTTGTAGACAAAGCCATGCGTCACCTGTGAAGCATTTCATTTGGGTAGTTGATGCTCCTCGTAGGCACATGGTGTTGGCCTCAAGTGTTTTATAGTCAGAAGCCATTGTTCTTCTTCATGTGCCAAAGCAGGAGCTACAAAGACATTAATTCTGTTTACCCGACGCCCCGCACCCGTTGAAAATTATTAGCCTATACTGCATGTTCTCCTTGATTGTAGCGTTGCACTCAATTTTCCACCCCACAAGGCAACCCTGCAGAGGCTTTGTGAAAAGTGCGCGAATCAGACATAATCGCTCATATAATGTCGAGATTCAAGTGGTCACGTGATGTAATGCTCAACTCTCTGCCTCGTGCCCTTTCTCTTAGTATGATTCACCTGTGAATAAACCCCTTACCAGGAGATTATTTATAAGCTTATCTATCCTTCCTGCTCTCCACTCACAGTGCGTGCAGCACAAAACCCTCGACATGACAAGCCCAACTCGTTATAAACATCATGATACAACTTGCGATGGGCACGCTGACACGGGAACCGTCCATTCTTTGCACATTCAACTTTTTTCCCCTGAAAAACTCGAGACGTTGCAGGGTTTACGTGCCGCCCACAACGCGTTGGATGCCTATCTAAACGAAGACAAACTGGAATCTTTGCGCTTTGTGGTTGACACGCTCATGGCAGGTCCTCCCTGTCTTCTTGAGTATGTCATTTCTATCGCAAGTGAGTGAATTTCCTGTCTGTTCCTATTCGTTGATTGAAGAAATCGCAAGTGGATGCGTCTATGTATCATCGATTCATGCTGACACTGATAAGGACATTCCCTTCATCTGCGAGCTCGTTCTCTTCTTCTCTGGCTCGGGAATTAATAGAACGTCTCCGAGTATTCTACTTGTGTTCCTTGTCACTCGACCTACCTCGGAGTCTTGACAACTGTCATCGCGAATTTGAAACAGGCTTGAAAGTTCTCGACGCTCTCAGTCATATGAAATTTACCACCAAACTCTCAACTTCAGAGGCAATCCCCGTTGTCGTGGGTGGCATCACATCCAAGCAGTCTCAAAGGCAGTATAAACCTAAACAGAAAGTCAATATGAACTCCCTCATAGATAGCGCACCCTTCACGGCCATTGGGAAAAATATTCCTAAAACAAAGGAGGAAGCAGACGTTCTTGTTGCTGAGATCTTGGCTGGTCAGAAAAAACTGCTTGAGGTATACTTCCTTCATCATGATATTTGTTAAACTCAGCTATATACAGGAGTACCTCGCAAATCTCAGGGACCCTCGGCTGATGGTACATTTGGCGACATTGCGTTCCAATGCCCCATATTACCCGGAATCCCCAGAATCCCCGAAAACCCTGTCCAGAGTCCCCATATCACCTGAAACCCACAAGACTGCGCAGGAGACTGCTCCAAAGTCTGAGACTGATATTCATCCGGCTTACCCCCATATCCGACCCATGAAGGCCGCCAAGTATTTCTCAGAGCCAGCAGAAGGATTTGGTCCATGGAACCTGCTTCTCTCGAGCAGAGCCATTCAACACCTTAAGGGTTACCACCGTGACCAGAAAGTATGGAATATCATCAAGAAAAAAATGCAGTGAGAAAAGATTAATTTTTTTTGTGGTTGATGGAAAATTAATATCGTCATGCTGGTTTAGAGAGCTTTCAGAAGGTTTCTTTTCCGATTCCAATCAGAAATTATTAAGTGGGAATGATAATGACATTCCAATTTACGAAGCCAAATTGAGTAGAGATCTCAGGATTGTCGTACGCGTGTCATTGCATAAACGAACACATCTGTACTGAATTTCAGATTCTAGTACCAGATTGATATCGCTCCTGAAGATGGGACTCTGAATGATGTTCAGGGTACGTAGACAAGTATGGACAGAGTCATACATAAGTTTATATTGTTTAAATGACAGTCATCAGACTCTGGGGGATCCACACTCACGCACAGATGGATCAACGTCTTTGGAAGTCAATATCCCAGCATCATTCTAGTATTGGTCGAGAGTACCGACTTCGGTAAGTGGTCTTGATGAACGTTGCTCCACTCCTGTGTCATGAATGAGCCACGCAAAAGTTGTCAATATCGCGCAACCCCCAAACTTCCTGGCAAGAACATCATCAATCCGTACTCTTGGCCCACAGCAGTCGAGAAAATGCCTGTGCAGCCTGTTGCAGGTACATCCATGAGCACTGATGAACAACTAGAGGTAACATTACAGCACATTGGTTTATCTCAGACTTATCAATCAATCGTTATTTTCTAGCTTCATTCTATCCTAGCGTTCGTTTTAATATACGTTGTGTTTACGTCCGTTATTTACCATCAATCTAGGTTGGAGAAGTTCACAAGAATGACACAGGTGCGCCGTCCGTATATTGATATAGTACTGCTGAGTATTGAGTCAATTGTAGGGTCTTCTGAACAGTACGTATATAGGAACAACAGGTAGTCTATCCACGTTAACGTTACTCCTCAGACATCATTGCGGACCAGGATGTAGCACACCCGTTTGAACTGACTAGTGCGGAACAAGAAATACGGGATCATAACTCGTCGTGTTTTGTTCTAGGGAGAAGTGGAACTGGGTACGTGTGGCAACTCAACCCATGCATTACGCCTTCCAACACTCGAGACTCTACTCTTTGTCCTCTTGATAGGAAAACCACGACCATGGTTTTCAAAATGATGAATTACGAGATGCTCAAAATGCAGCAGGCAACTCAAAAAGCAAGTGCTATTCCTAAGCGACCACTACGACAACTTTTCGTCACGCAATCAAGGATCTTAGCAGGACGTGTTCATGAATACTTCTCGAATATGATGTTGTCCCATACGACAGGACATAAGACCCCTCAGGAGCTAGAGCGCTTGGCACACCGTAATAAGCTCGTGAAGGAGGGAGAGGAAATGCCCGATCTGGATGACGAGGATGATGAACGGGCAGATCTTCCCAAGAAATTCAGCGAGTTGGAGGACCCGCATTTCCCACTGTTCCTCACCGTGGATCAGCTCTGCAAACTTCTGGAAGCGGACTACGGCTTGTCTTTCAAACGTCGTCCTAGGACTAAGGAACATCGTCGTGCTGAACAGAGATCATACGCTGTTGCAGCAGTAGACCGAGACATGGACAGCATAGATCATGGAGATGATCTCAGCACAGACGTGGTTCCAAGCTCACCAGCGACAGAAGCGTCCCCTGAGAAAGCAGTCATGGTCACATTTGATGTCTTCCTGTATGCTTATTGGCCTCGTTTTCCGCAGCCACTGACCAAGGGCCTTGGTATGTGCTCTATTTAATAAAGAATCCCGGACTCCTTAGATTATTTTATTTTAAGATCCTGGTTTAGTGTTTAATGAAATCCTCGGTGGTGAGCTAGTTTCACCACTAGTTTCCACACGCTTCTTAACTAAAGAGGCACTAGTAATCAAGGGTTCGGAAGAGACGTTAACAGCCGGAAATGATAACAACTTCCTTGAAAAGCAGACCTACCTGAATCTCAGTGAACGCCGACAAGCAACCTTTTCAAAACAACGGGAACGAATATATGAGTTGTTTGAACGTTATAATAAGATGAAGGCAGAACGCGACGATTACGATGCTGCAGATAGGTAGGCTCATATGAACTTTTGACCCTCTTGTTCATCGTTTGCTCCGTGGACTGCAGAACCCACACGATCCTGCGAGCTTTAGTTGAGAACTTACCATTCAAATGGAGGGTGGACTATCTGTAAAGTCATTAATTTCATTTCATCTTTATGCATGCTGAATATTGTTGCAAGGTACGTTGACGAGGCGCAGGATAACCTCATCATCGATGCGCAATGTATGTTTTCCTGGATGCTCTTCGTTAAAACTTGACATTCAAATTGTCCATGCTGCTGATAGTATTGAGACTTCTTTGTGGCAATCCCCATGGTTTCTTTTGGGCAGGAGGTATGTCAATACATTTACTGTCCATATTCGCTTCATATAATTTGTTTCAGACACCGCGCAGACGATCTCAGTAAGCACTTTTGCTGTCCTGCCAGACATATGAGATAGACTAATGATATCGCTTTATCAGATGGGTAGTTCTTTCAGATTCGACGACCTGAAGTCTTTCATTTACCGTATGGAGGTAAGACTTCGTGACTAATATGATACTCATCGGTGTGGACTGTTCCTGCTAGGAAAGAACCTCGGCAACACGAATGCCTGTACACCCTGCTTCATTCCAACTGGATATCAATTATCGATCACATGCTGGCGTTGTTAATTGCGCGCATTCTATTGTAGAGTTGATTACCAGGTTTTGGCCTTATTCTATCGACTCCCTTGCTAGGGAGCGTGGCTTAGTCGCTGGTCCCTGTCCAATATTTTTTTCAGGTTGGGATCCTGAAGGTTCGTCCATATTATTTTCTTCAAAACGACTCGCCATTGAATTGTCGATATCAGCTGCAAGTTACGAACAATTTCTTTTCCATGAATCGTGAGTTGCTTCTTTTAAAACAGTCCCTCGACTGACATTACCCCAGGTCACAGATCCAGCTTGGGGCACAGCAATGTACATTTGGGTCCATCAGTCTCGCGAAGAGCCCAGACTAACACTCTGTAGGCATTCTCGTTCGTAATGATGAAGGACGGGAGAATCTACGTCGCCAAATAGGCGAAGTGGGTTTGATTATGACACTTTACGAAGCCAAAGGGCTGGAGTTCAATGATGTTCTTTTATACAACTTCTTCGCCGACTCTATGGCGGCTTTATCGGAATGGCGGGCGGTCCTGAATGCAGTCGAAGACGACAAGCGGCAACATCTTCCGGCACCTCGATTCGATGACAGTCGACATGCATTGCTATGTTCAGAGGTGAGCCTTACTGTATATAAAGAAAGTGTTTTTCTTGATTATCTTTCAGCTTAAGTCATTATACGTCGGAATCACGCGCGCACGTTCCCAAGTTTGGATTTTAGATACCTCAGAGAAAGGGGAACCCATGCGCGTGAGACTAGGACATACGTCTGCACAATTAAAAGATGATTTAACATAGGTCTCATATCATAGGTTTTTTGGGAGTCCCGAGGACTTATTCAATTATGTCGTCCTGGAGACCCACCCCCTAAGCTGGCTGTTAAGAGCACACCAGAGCAGTGGGCACAACAGGGACATACGCTTTTTAAAACCAGCCATTTCAAGCACGTGCGTCGCGTTCTTTTTGTGTTAATACAAACACTGACAACTGACAATGATCGCCAGGCTATGATGTGTTTTGAACGTGCAGCACTGCCATTTGAGCGATCGGTGGCACATGCATATCTGCTTCGACAAACTGCACAGCGACTGGTTCTCCAGCCCGGTCATAAGGCGTTCACAATCGGCGCCTGTCTTCGAGCTGCTGAATCATTCATTGTGTGCGCCGGCATCTTACCTCTAAAACGAACAAAATATCTCAGCTTAGCCGCTGAGTGGTATTCTTCCGGTTCACAGGCAGCTCAAGCAGCCCAAGCATATTTGAACGCAGGAAAATATACCCAAGCTGCCCAAAACTTTAAGCGAGCAGGGCTGTACGACGAAGCAGTGGATGTTGTTCTACACCACCGTGGCGAGGTGGATCGAAAAGTAGCTGATCTGTGCTTGGGCATCGCCAGACTTCATTTGCACAGAGAGGGTCAACTTCTGTAAGCTCTGATCCTCTGAAGACAACTGACTTAAATGGTAACGGATTTGCAGAAAAGCTGCCAGGCTATTCGATGGTGGTATAGAAGAGCACTTTTTATACCTAGAAGACTATGGATTTGATAATGCCAGATTGACATTACTTAAAGAACACGAACGATGGATGGATGCTGCTGAGTTGCTATACGAACAGAAGGAACATCTTGAAGCAATATCGCTTTGGCTTCGAGCCGATGACCTGGGATCAAAACGGCGGGCATGTGAATGTCTCTTGGACAAGCTGTGGAGGACTTTTCCTCTAGGGGCAAATTCGAACATCAATAATTCGCTACGAGACACGTTCCTCGAGCTTTTGCATACGCTTCACGAACATCTGAACGAGGAGCAACGCGAAGAGGTGACGTCATTGTTCTCCTTTAAAACGTGATTGACTTATCTGTCTGAAAGTCTGCTGCGTTCCGTGAAATACTCAACAACAACACAGCACAGCTATTGGATCTTGCTCGTGCGTCGCACCGGCTACCGGGCTCGAATCCCATGGTTACTCTACTTTGCTTCGACCATATATTACGCCAGCCTCCCCCCATGTTGAACGATAACGCTAAGGTTGTGTCCAGGTATCTCGAAGATTATGACACATACGCACAGCTCATGCGGATGGTGGTCATGGACTGGAAGAAGGCACAGGCCGCGACACTTCTAGGCCTTGTCGAGATAGTTGGGGAATCGACAGTCGGGGTTCAGGAATTCCACGTCTTGTCGACGTCGGTACTGCATGAGCATTTGAGACACAGTGCGCCAAGCAATGATAACGATGTGGTAATAAACGCAGATCGACTTCCGTCCATAATCCGGGCAGTTTTGGGACAACGGATGGTGAATAGGCTCTATCTTGAGCACGATGTTTGTCTTCGTACAAAGGCCTTCCGGCCATGCATAAATGTGGCGGTTACCGGCGTATGTTCTCGTCAAGCTTGTCCCCACGACCATGTCTCTCGTGAATCACATGATCTCGAGAGTTTCAATTTACGCATCCGTTTGCACATGCAGCAAGTCTTGATTGTTCATTACATGGATCTCGATTGTAGGCGCCGTCACATACAGCGGTGATTGTTTATGCTATCAGTTCATACCCTTTCCATGCATTGATGATACCTGCAGAATTTGGCTAAAACGTTTATATGACGTTTTATATCCGACGCTTCATGCATTTGGCCACGTATCCGCTCTAATAGGTAGCTCTATCCCAGAGTATCCAAGGGCTTTACAAATACTACGTAGTTGGATATGCGATCGATTCTATTCACTTCACCGCGACGGTGCAGATATCAAGTTCTTAACAGAAGTGGTCCAGACAACCTCTTTGGGTTTCACTTTCGATCGTGACCATGCCACTCGTTACACTCGAAGAGCTCCCTGTATTGTCTATCTTCGACCATCACGTCTGTTAGACGTGAACGGATGGTATATCCTACATGACCTCATAAACTTTTTTGAGGTAACATCAGAGCCTGAGTCCGAGTCTTCAGTGATACGGGGAGCAGTTTTTGTCAAGTACGTCGTCCATGTCTCTTTCATGGCGCATTAATTTATGAGGCGTAGACACGTTTTGGATAACCATATTCCGATCGACATCAATACACTTTTGAACGTAATAGAATCCGTATTTGCTCGAGCAATCATAGCTTCTCGCCCTTCTCCTCACGACTTAACTCTTCCACGATCCTGGATACTCACTTGGCTTTCGACTTGGTGCGGGGACAGTTCCATCAGCTACGATACGGTTGTCCTTCAAATACTGTCTGAACCGCTAAGGAAGTTGTTAGAAGCGATATGCTCCACTCGAGGCGTTGGTATATGCACACGTACACCTTAATTCTTTCCAGAAGCTAATATCTTATTCACAGAGCATATAGAGTACGATCGGCATCCACTGTCGAGAGCATCCTTTATCGCAAGAGGTGTTCTTAGTCACCGGATCTGTAGATGCCTCGTACTCCGTAAGATCCATCAACGTAGAACTTAGGAAGTCATTGATAACTCTATTCTAGTGGGATACAATAACCGGACCTCACAACATGGAGTAAGGACTACCATAGTAGGAATAATGAATTCAGTGAACAAAGCTGGCAGTCCCTATTCCCCATCGATTGCGCAGTAAGCCTTTCAATTTGCCTTTGTTGGATTTGTGGATAAACCCTCTATAGATATATCAAAGCAGGCGACTGGTCAAGTTTGTCCCGGGCTTTTCGTCGAAGCAACAGCTCCCCTCTAGACGAGCTCATTGTCCTGAATAAGAAAGGCAGAGGTCAAGCTAATTATCGTACCCCTCAAGCTTTCAAACTGCTGCGTTATGATAATGAGTCTGACATTTCTACGGCTCTAACGCACAAGTATGCCAACAAATTCAACCCAGAGGCAACAGCCTTCATCCCATCGGTTGTTGCGCAGCAAGCTTCGGTACCTATCCCGGATGACGACACTTCTGACGCAGAATCGGTGGTAGACGAGCCGCTCAGCCTTAACCAGGCAAACTCGCATATCGAGGTTAAGCTTAATGATCCTTCAGTCCACATGACAGAGGCGGAAATCAACGCTGCCAAAACATTACAACGCCATTATCGCCATCGATTGGCTGTCAAATCGATGGTCAACAATGGGATTAGCCAAGTTAGGGAATTGATATATGCCGACGCGTTATCCGAAATCGACAGGCTGGGAGTGTCTCAACGATATCGCTATATGTTCCTCGGACCTCTCCCACACGTGCTCACTGCGCTTAAGGGGTGCGAAGCAGCCATACACAAGTCCAAGAAACAACATAAGAAACGTCTTCTCAATGGGAAGAAAATTAATCTAGAGCGGGAAGACGAACTCATAACCATTTGCAAGTATGTTCTAGCCGTTTGAGCTTACTTGTACAACTCATTGAGCTCACCCCTGTAGTCACCTGCGGAATGAACGAGCCCGTTTGTGGAAAAAGTTGGAGCCGACTTCTGAGTTACATCGACATGGTTCATGCTCCGATTTGAAACAATGCGTGGAGGAAATTAACAATCTCTTTCGGGAAACTTTAGCCGTGACTTCTGGCTTAGTAGAGTTTGCATGGGATCTGGAAGTTGGGTACAAAGGTATTGTTCGAGTTGCTCTTCCTCGGCCAACGTCAAAAAACCCCCAGAAACCTGCGCTTAATACCGAAGACCTTGATATGTAGTATTCTAATTTCTTCCATGAATGATGTTGTTGCCAAATCAGCATTACTTAAATTGTGCAGCTTGTATATTATACATCTTGGAGTAACCGCCTTCTTGCTTCAGTAGTGCCTCGTGACTCCCTAATTCTACAACCGTAGAGTCGGCCATATATCTGTTACACAAGTCAATAAGCTTAACAGCCCAAAAACCGTATGCTTACGCACAGTATCTGATAAATATAAGCGACATTATCATTCAGCAAACATATCAAGACTTACTAGATCCGCTGCTTTTGTTAATTGGCCAAATCGATGTGAAGAAAACACCATGGTTTTATTACCACGAAGCCGGTTCAAGCGTTCAAAAAGATCTGTGAAATATGTATTTAAGTATAACTCCTTTCTTTTGGGGCTAAACTAACCGTGTTCCGCAACCGGATCGAGAGCTGCACTGGAAATCATCAAGTGAGGTTGCTGACAAACTCGTAGAGCATAATCATCACCTCGGTTCGTCGAACAAAAGCAAGCCCACATCCGAATCCGCGTCCAAAGATCTCATAAAGGTACGGGAGCTAACGGTATAAAATTTCAACCACGATGTTAGATACAGTAAAGGAAGACATACAGTGCGAGCTTCTGCATCTGTCCACCAGAAAGCATCGGCTTATGTGCTCTGCCTACCGCTCGTACTAGCCGTTCGTATTCCATCTTGTGGGTACCCTCCGGCGAGCCGGAGTAAACATCCATGGGTGGGGATAGCACAGTATTGAATCCTTCCGGCAGACTTTCTATGAGTTCCAAGGCTCCGCCGAGATCGGCAGCCTTCCGCACTCGATCCTCATCCCAAACATGCTGAGGATCACCCATGCCAATGTTTTCTCTGATCTGAATCAAGTAGAAGGTCGAGATGAACTAGCTAGCTGGAGACCTACGCACCGACAACGGAAAATGGGTATAATCCTGGAACAGCACAGAGATGCAACGTCGCAAATCTGCCAATTTCAGGGTCTTAATGTCATGACCATCGACAAGAATACATCCTTCGGATGGATCATACAGTCTGTTTAACAGTTTAAGCAACGTGCTCTTTCCTGCATGCTTCTCAGTAACTATATATATTTTATTTTGGAAAGAACGGTGGGAAGTTTCACCAGAGCCATTAAATCCCACCAAAACGCAAAGTTGACCCGCTTCAACTTTAAACGAAACATTTCTAAGAGCATACGTATCACCACTGCTGCCAGGGTACTTGAAGGACACATCTCTGTGATCCGAAACATATCATCGCGATCTTCGGGTGAAGGAAGAATAACGTACATAAATTCAATCGTCATGCCATTTTTAACAGCTTGTTTATCTTCAGGGCAGGGATGACTTCCGTCAACGACCTGGTTTCGTATGTTGACTACCTCGTACAACCTGCCGATTGAAGTAAATGCTTCTGACATAGTTGATGTTTCGAAGAGGATTGTCAAGAGCGGCGTTTGGAAAGACGAAACTGCGTCACGAATAAGCGTCAAGGATGCCAAGGAAACTGGTATGGAGCGAGGGGACTGAATGGCTCGAAGGGTGAAAACAAGCTAGGTAACTCTGTCAACAAAAACGAAGAAATGTTGTTTGTGCTCGGATTGACGTACCTGGGGCAACTCTTGTAAGGAGTTCTGGAGTATGGAAGAAAAGGAAAATAATTCTTGTCGTTCACGCATTTGGCGGTGAATATCCAAGTAATCTAAATCTCCGTCTTCTCCTAAACGCTGCTGGATAGCGCGAAACTCTGATGTTATCGTATAAAGTTTTTTTTAGACATAAAGAACACAATTATAAGAACTAGCCTGCAACCACATAGTCATGTAAGCTACATGCCACCAGCTCCTTCCGATAAATTTCTTCGGCTACAAGTTCTTTGAATCCTTGTAGTCGTATATAATCTATGTTACGATTGACAGCTGCCCAGACTATATTGTAAATTAATGTTATGCCATTGGAGCCGTGAGTATAATGAGACGCACCCCCAGGTGGCCGCGAGGAATAGCGTAGGGCCCACGACAGGACTGGTTGCGCAAAACTCAACAATGCGAGCCATGTTCCATCGGGCTGGTCTTTCAATACACTTATAAGGACGGATACTTGGGAAACTAATTGAACAACAGCCGTGATAAATGTGATCATAGTCCTGATACAAGACCAAGCCGCATTGCTTCTGGAAGATCGAGCCGAATCCAACTGACTCTGTACGGAGGGATCCTCGTATGTGGGCACATCTAGCCGACTATGAGCGTGAAGTATGTGTGCCGCATAATGTGTTCGCAGCTTTGATACTATCGTTTTGGCGGCCTGTGATTGCATCATGCGGGCCATCCGAGATAGTCCCATTAATCCAATTCTAGAGAAGAGAACGCGGAAGAGAAGGCGTTTATCAATGCTCCTAGAGTCAATTGAATCTTGTACGACCTGTAACAGCTGACTAGAATAGAAGAGAGACGTAGCTGGCAGAAGGGATATGATGAGTCCGCTTATAATATATATAAGCAGGGTCTTGCAGCAGAGGAACGCTAAGATCTTGATCGCCCGGATGACATATGGGAGAGACTCAAGCGCCTCCTCAAACGTTTGGAAGGAAGATATCGCTGGTAGCTTGTTAGGTTTTGCTCGGTAGACATCCCAGCCGCTCACTCGGCTATGTTCAACGCTATCTGCCTCTACATCCACTGGTTGAGGAACCTTGAGAGGCATCCTGCATGAAGAGAATGCAAACAAGAAGTGAGCAGTGGCAAAGTTCCAAAAATGAACCCTTTAGGAACTGAACGCAGAAGCAAAGCTACAAAGTCGCGGGACCAAACCGAGTTTCACTAAGTACAATATAAGGGCTACGTGACTAGAGTGCGATATCTACATCCATTCTCGCCAGCTGCGCGTACACATCTGCCGACATACGGTATTTTAGCATTCCAGCAAACACCATGAGAGATCTCGATTTCGTTCGCAACGCAGCCAAAGTCTTTCACATGGATTAGAATTAGGTCTCGAGACACTGGGAAGCAAACATACCGCTTGCCGTCCAGACTCCGAGTAGATGCTCCTTTTGATGTTCTCATGTTGTCGATGTAATACTTCCATTGTCAGCGGAAGGAAGACATGTAAATTTCGTGAAATGGATTCGTCGTGATCCTTGAACTCTTCAGCGCGTTTAGTAATGGTTGTCATGTCGCCGTCCAGGGGAACCAGATCCGAGGATTCGACTGCCTAAATATAGTATGAGTGATGATATACTCTATAGAGGACATGCCTATCGAATTGCCCTTAGTACCCACCTGTAGCGCAGCATCGAGGTTCCCTTTTTCCTTGGCCTCTCGAGCGGCCCGAATCTTAAGTAATTTTACAACTGCATCTTTCGCCTTTCCGGCACCTTTATTCGTCCTTTCGTAATGCCGCAAAATATCCCTAGCAGTTTGCGCAAGCTCCATTCCAAGCTCACCACCATTGTCGGGCTCGTCGATGAGCTCGCTCAATGCTCGAGCCAAACAAGCGATGACCGTATCAGGGGATTCAGCCAAATTATAAAGCTTGATCGCCTCATTGGTGCGCTTTTCGCGCTCGGACTGTTTGGCAGCAGGTCGGAGAATGACTTCATAGTACTTTTCCTTATCTAACTTGAGAAGGGGCAGTCCGCGCTCCAACTCGCCATTCTGAAATGAGTGTGTCAGCTTGCGAGACAATACTGACAGGAATCACTCACGAATTTAATACCATCTGGCCGGAATCCACCCACCAATTCTTCCCAACCACCAGATGCCTCTGCACTAACAATGACCTTGCGACACAGATCCCATGCCGTTTCGATCTGTTCCTTCCCCACTCCCTCGCCTTGGTCGGCACTTAGGCATACGCAATAGACGTATTGAATCGCCTCCTTCGGATCCGTGCGCGTGAACTGTCGAATATACCGTGCAACCACTAGCGCGAGATTCAGTGACGGACGCCGGTTATATGGGGTATTTACTAGACATGGTGTTAACATAACAGAAAGGAAAATAAAAGGAATAGTTGTTACATATTGCTGCATCAGTGGCTTCGACTCTTGATACTACTCGAAGTAAACCATGGTAGGACAGAGCAATACTCAAATGGACTGCCTCAATCTGTAACTCAGTCTTCTCGTATAATGCCGCAACCGCCTGTAAGAAGCCACAGGTCAAATCGATTCATGCAGTATGATGGGTGACAAACCCGCTCAAATTGCCCGCAAATAAGGAGAACTCTTGCCCACGTCCCATGCTTAGAACTTGCTCCTTTCTGACCAGGCGGTCCTTCAAAGTGTCGCTCACCGTAACCCATAAGCACCTCCGCCAATTCTCTGAGACCATTGGCTTCGTTCCCACCTCCTATTTCATTCAGCTAAAGGTGAAAGGCCTTAAGCCGAAGGATGGAAAAGACCATCCGGAAGAAACGTAGCTCACCATAGCAAGTTGAAACCACAGCCAGTCTTCCGTTGTCCCTGTTACGTAGGGTAAATTCCGCTTGTGGGGCTCTACTCTGCCCATCAACTTGAATAACGCTCCTTTGAATGGGTCAACTGTCGGTGAATGCTCCAGGTGAGTCCGGAGTGTTGTTCTGTTAGTATCGCCCACGCTTCATGAGCTGTCAGTCACGACCAATTTAGTCATGCAGATACACTGGCAGAGCTGACCTTCCCTCGTCAGACGCTGCCCATTTTTGGAATTGGGAAACGAAATCTCTCTGCCGACTGTCCAATGCAGGTTTATTTTTTATTGCTTCCTCAACCGCTTCTTCTACGCGTCCCGTCCTAAGAAGGTAGAAAAGTTGAGCCCACAAGGGCCTGCCATTGAGAAGCTGATTGGAGAACAGTAAGTTGTCTCCAAAAAATACGAGATTTTCGTTGTTACCTCTAGGCGTTCATCCCACTGACCATTTCTGTAGAATCGGACAGCTAGGTAGGCTCTCACACGGTTAGCTGCACTGGGATCCCCTCCGAGTGCGGCTTGGGTAGGGTTTGAAGCAACAGTGCGCTCCATAACATCCCAATACCTAGATTTATCATTTGATATTAAAAATTACTTCACTAACGACAAAAACTAGCACATACTGTTCTTCCAAGGCTTCTTTTGCTCCCTTAGCAATCTGGGATCGAAGTTTGACAGCCTCTCGACTATTCTCGTCTCCAAGGTATGCTCTGGCGTATTTGCGCTCATAGATCGGGGTATTGAGAAGGTGTGCACCACCGTGAGATTGTCTAGGCAAAGCTGGAGGCTCTCTAGTGATCTTAGTGAGAATATGCAGTATTTCATGCATTTGTGATGTCTCCAAAGAATATGTCAGCGCAGAACATCGGTAAAGTAGATATGGTGCACCTGTCCGCTGGTGGAGCGAGTTGCCTCAAGAAGGGCGTGAACAATTGGATATGAAATGTTTCCGGTGCGAGCAGAGTTCAACTCTGATATTACGCGGTCATACGCCATCATCTTCTGATGCATTTGAAGGCTAGGCGTAAATGTTGAAGTAGAAAACTTTTAAAATGGAATTAGCCAGTTGGGAAGAGACTCAAACTAATGTAACATACTGAAGAACTTAAGTTCTCTCTTGTGCTTTGACGCAACTCCGAAGTAGGTCGGGTGGTCTCCGCAGCGAGTCCACGACCACTCAGTTCCTCAAAAATCCGTTTTTTGCGAACTTCCCAATCCCTCCGTACCCGTTCTTCAAGCACATGGTAAAACTCTGCTTCTGTTTCACGCCTCCCTTCTTCAATAGTCGAGATTAATGTTTGCTCATGTGCGTGGCGGAGATACCCTGTGACATCGGTATCGAGGAGCGGCTGCAGAGGTGAGAATGTTGTAGAAGTATTTAACGCGGCGATGGAGTTTGTGAGTGAGGGAGCGTCCACATGCGCTTGAGCAAGAAGATAGTTGCTACTGGAGTGTGAGCGATAACCAACGTTATGAAGCCACTACTTACGCTCTTCCGGTATCTCTGGACGCGCNNCGTGTCCGTTGACTAGACGTCGAGATTGGAGTTCCACTTGGTCAAGCCCCAGGTTCACAGTCGGTAGGTCCGGACGGGTCTGCAGGTGAGAATTAAGAGCTCTGGAAGACGTAAGGATTGAACCCAAATCAACCGAGGCCATAGTTGTTGTTCAGCGGCCACCAAGGTGGTTGAGTAAGCGCCCCCAAACGCGACGCGTCGCATTCTGACTCCGCAGCTTCTAAGGGATCGACACTACAGACTTGTACTTGTTCGCCATAAATATCGTTACCATCATTCAACACTGGCACAGCTGGACTTTATTTGAAGCCTACATTCTTGAGTTTATCTTACAGTGAAGCTGCTCCGGACTAGAGTCTTGAGTTTGCCAGCACAAAACGCTTGAAGTACATTTACTGGTCAGACTGGAAAATTTCAAAGGTTTCCGGCACTCGGGCTCACGTTAAAGGATGTGAGATATCAGGTGGGTACTTTGGCTGTGCGGCTCACGACGAGGCATTTCTAGGGTGATAAAGGGACACCATGGGTCATTTCAGGAATAGACTACTACTGAGCTGGAGCACATCCAGGGTCCGAAAGATTACAATGAGATATTGCAGGAATCTATCATGTTGCGCAGGAATGTGCGTAGCATAGCACTCCCGGGCTGACAGCCAGCAAAAACACAATTCAAGGCATCATTGGGGATGGGATAGAAGATTTATCATCACACTCCCAGCGCTCGGCATCTGATGCACTGACTATCCTAATAAGCTTGAGGCAACGGATGAGTAGAGAAATGTCTATTAAATGACTAGTGACCAATCTGTAGAAACTATGCACAGTAGGCTTGGATAATCTTCAGGGAATAGATTCTAAAGAATTATTATCCTCAGTGGTGTCAAACACTATATTCAAGACCAACCACTACCTAAAGAATTATTCTACAGAATTCTCAGTAATTAGAGCTAAGTAATTAGAGCTAGAGCTATCCCCGACTCTCTTTAGAGAGGAGGGTTATAGGTGGAGATGGAAATGCAGGGTTCCACCAAAACCCTTTTCCAAGCTTCTATTCGCCCGCTCCTCCGTCGGAATGACTCAGCTTACGCATGTAGGCTTTTCTCTTTTCCCTTGTAAATCCATCTTCCTACGTTGTCTTACCGTTGTGTCATTGCGCCATACAATGGATTTCTTGCTGGTTTCCGCTGCCTTCTGGTTGAATCGTCGTCATTGACATAACGCCATCCACTGATAAAACGACCGTTCTTTGCGCCGTCATTTACAATGTGAACCAGCTCACTGTGTAAATCAGTGCAATTCAAGCTCACGTATCATGTATATGAACCCTTGCGTCTATGTTACCTGTGGACCGGTACTATGTCCCGACCAAGCTTCAAAACAAAGGCAGAGCCATGGAATACGAGTTTGGAGGAGTGGATTAGTTGTTGCGAACTAACCATGGCGCCTCATGTGAGCATCATATACCATATACAAGATGGGTTATTGACCATATTGCAGTCCATTAGCCATTGTACAGGAAGATGGTGACCGTCAGGTAGGTCACATGAGTTCTCTTGCGCTAGAAACACGACAAGTCTGTCAAATCGACAAGCTCCCAGAGAAGCTCCCTGGTTTCGATGGGTGAAACATCGCCGCTCAACGGTAAGAAGTCGCCTGTCATTGTCTTGTTCCATTCTTAACTCGTACGGTACAGGTAGGCGTTGGAAACATTCATGAAATATGTCAGCGAGGGCTGGCTTGCGTCAAATCCAGATGCTTTGTTATTAAAGACAGAGCTAAATGCAGATCTGTTTGGCGGTCGAGGTACTCTGAATATTACGTGACCCATATGGCAGCGCTCACCTCTTATCCAGATTTCTATGTAAAGGCAGTTGCGGAACGTCTAGCTGACCTAGATGCGACATCCATCCTAAGTGTCAAAGGCATACCGTCGAAGGTAGCCTCGTTTGCCGAAAGTTTTCGTGCGACCTCCATCACGGAACGTTGCATACAACCTCGGTTGTCGCTGATAAAGACACATCGAGTTTGTGATGTGCCAAATGGTCTGGTTCCTTTCGCTGGATAAGCTGGATTCTAGTTGAGATCTTTCTTATCCGCCATGCGCAGGCCTTTTTGAGGAACCCGAAAATAAAAAACGCAGGCACGACGTGTTCACCACAACCAACGGCAGTGTATCTCCCTCGTCTAAATTTTGCAATAATATTTCAAAACTTGACCCATATCTTGCCTACGAGCTACTTGTAAAGGCCCGACAATCCGTGGAACACCTTCGAGCCACGCGACAGGACGGAGAGCGGAGGTATGTGTGAATTCCATGGGCCCGTATGGCATGGATGACGTTTATAGGCACCAGATGTTCCTTTCCACTCCACGTCTCTCAACGGAACTATGGATGTATTTTTTTTTCAGACGACAACCAACCATCCGGCCTTGATCCTGGTCGTCTATGAAGTTGACTTCCCTGGTGAGATCGATAACAACAACATAAAGTGGCACGCTGTCGTCTGGGTTGGTTCTGAGACTTTTTTCGTTGTTGGTATCGCTGTGAATCATGTGCCCCGTATGTAGACTATGCATGTCTAATGCTCGTCTAACCTCCCCTCGGTTTAGCTAAATAGTATTTCCGCATCTTTTCCATTCACAGTTCGGCTCATCATGCTAGGCTTTTTCCGCCACATGATCTGCTTCCCATCGGTGTTTCAAAGAGTTACGATTTCCGCTCACCCAAAGATGTGTTTACTTCCACCTGTAGGTTCTGCTATATATCTCACCTTCCGGATATTCATCACTTTGCAGATAACGGGACCGGTGCTCCGCCCGCCTGGAACTGGATGTTGTCGTTGTATGTATACACGTACACGCAACCCTTCGATTCGTCGGCTGGATATTCTAGTCTCTTCACTGTGGGTACTCTTACTGGATTCGATACCTCAGGACATATTGCAGAAGAGACGAGGAATCTGAGGTAAAATAATCTGCTACAACCAAAGCAACGCTATTCTCAACATCCGAGCTCTAGCGTTGAGTGATCTTGGCTTTATAACGGCTGTATTGTTCTGGCTCTGTATCCCAGACACTTTTCGCCTTGAATGCTCCACAGCCTTTCCTCCAAATCCATGCGGAGTAACTGTGTTTATGACCATATTAGCCGTCATCGGACTCGTTTTAGTATGTGACAGCTCACCACAACTTTTACACCCATTCATGTGTGCTTACGGGTGATTGCAGAACACCAGCGTTGCAGTAGTTGCTGCCTCCCGCCTTATTTTTGCGGTGGCTCGCGACGGTGATTTTCCTGGATCCAAATGGGTCGGTGAAGTCAACAGCGACGGCCGTGACCATCGTGTTTGTTTTTGGCGCTATCTTGTTGCGCATCATTTCTCCCAACCGGTGACATTCACGTCGCTGGTCTCCGCCGGTGCAGTCCCCACTATCCCCGCCTACGGAGTCGTCGCAGTGTCGCGGTTGACATGACACCGAATTCGTTTTAGTCCACCCACTTCACTTTGGCAAATTTTGAAAACCATTTCACCTTGGTGCTGCATCGTTTAATGGATTTATACTTGCAGTGGGAGATATGTACTGCTCCCTCCCCGCCATAAGTGTCTTAAGTTACCACCAAGGTTATGGTATCTCCATTCGTATTCCCGGCGACGCCCACGACATTCAATTTTGTCGGTCAACTCTACAGTAATGGTTCTAATCGTTAACGACACTAACGGTTTGCACAGGCATGTGTCATCTTCGAATCCGTCAGCATCTTTGCTGCCAACGGTTGGTGGCTCACACCAGAGGACAAGTGGCTAAGAAAACATCAGCTGCGTCATATGGATGTCCCCATCGACCAAACGATGGGAGTGCCAAGCAAAAGTCGACTTACCGGGCAAACATCGACCGTGGAACACTGTCAGCTCCCTGTAGAAGTGAGCGTCTGGTGAGGCGTCTCATACATCGCGGTGCTCACCACCAAAATTGTGAACAAGGGAGGGACACGATATCATGTGAAATGCGCATGCTACCATGCATGGTAACGGACATGCTGGACCTTCTACGTCGTCAGGCAGCATCTATGAGTATGAGAAATTGCCTTTACAT
Source organism: Ramaria sp. MG151 (assembly GCA_003314545.1). Taxonomy (NCBI): domain Eukaryota; kingdom Fungi; phylum Basidiomycota; class Agaricomycetes; order Gomphales; family Gomphaceae; genus Ramaria; species Ramaria sp. MG151. Next base: position 63,533 of record QMFG01000710.1, on the reverse strand, counting down.
CTGTTTGTTGTTGCTCAGCACACAGGCATGGGATGCATTGATGACATGGCAAGCACGCTTGATAGTCTCGCGTGAACTTTCAATGCAGAGCCGCAAAAGAGAACGTGAACTTGAACTTGACCGTCCTCTAACCTTATGGTGAGGACAAAACAGACTCACCCCCATCGCTCTCTGCTCTCAAATGCACACTTATATCCAGAGTTTTAATTTCACCTCTGAAAACCAATGCACTGTCTAAAAGCAAATACTGTCATTTACCAAAAAAAGGTAAATCTTCCTTGGCTCTTGTAAATACATTTACCTCATTTTTTGTCCAGAAAAGAATGAGGCTACTTTTGTGTTATTCATTTTACTTGCCTGTCACTGTAAAATGACGTCTGTTCTTTTCTGTGTATTGACATGTATATACTACGACGTGAACAATGCCTTCGGCAGATATAAACGAGAGTTGGGGACCGGGTGGCTCCCGGCCGCCGCTACGATTTAATACAATAGGCTCACCTCCTCAGTGGTGTCACACACTGAGGAGGCTGTGTGCGTCGGGCGGCCAAACTACCGGCTCCGACCGAAATGTCGGGGCGCTCGCCAATTCTCGACGCGGAAGCAAATGAAAAGGGGTCGCGCGCCTCGTAGTACATAGAATAGCGAAAACGAAACTAAAAATTGTAAGTAGAAAAATAGGGGAAATATATAGGAAATATATAGGGCTTTATTGATGGGCATATGGCATATATGTCCCCAGCACAATCTTCGAAATAATGATAATAAAGCAAAAACATTTCATTGGTCAAAGCATCAACGTCGAGTGTTCTCACAGATATGCTATCGATACATCAGTACCCAATTGAATGGGAAGGATGCGTGAACTCACATTGAGTCTATCTGCATGTGAATCGTTATGAGTCTGCGTGCGACATTCCTGGCCATACCTAGAAAGAATCATGAATATCGTGAAGGTTAGTGGTTATAACTAACTCACCAACAATCTGGCTTTACTACGACGATATCTGTAACAGAACGATAAGTTACATGAGGCCTCAAGGTCATCTTGGTAGATATACCGTCATGTCTCTCCAAGCTGCTTCTTCGTTCACCAGCCCACCATTCATATAGCATACACGAAGTCACATATGTTATGCATGGATAACAAAGCCAAACATTCGGTCCCCAATGTTCATCTGCAGCTTCTGCATTCGAGTCTTCTGCAACCTGGTTGCGCTTGGCCGCGAAGAGCGCCGCAAGTATGTCATCTAGCGAGATATTACGCGCGTTGATGTAGTTGATTAAACGCTCGACTTCGTGTCGGTTCTGCCTCAAGAGTAATGGAAGGCACGTAGCTAAAGTGGCGATCGTATGCGGTGTAAGCCGAACGTCTATGTGAACAAATATGCTTTGAATAACATGAACACATAGACCAGAAAAATCCCTCACCCGAACGAGAGTAGAAAGCTGCACCACCGGGGCACCCCGGTTCGCCGAAATTGTTGCAATAGACTTTAGAGCACCCTCCACCTAAAATTCTCCAGAGTAAGCCAAGACTGTATTTCTGGGACAGAATAAAGATACATTTTATCGTTGCTGGATAACCCAGTGGAACATATGTTTCACATGAAAAGCATTGAGCATGGTCCCTGGCTCCAGGTCTAAGACATGACTATCTCAGCAAAAAGAAAAAGAGGAAGAAGCCATTATATACGAACACCCCCATTTCGACAGCCAGACGGAGCGGCAGTCTGGGGTAGCGGTTTCCAGGGAGAGGTGCTGCTTGCAGTTGATCAGGAGTAAGGGGGGGCAAGGGCATTGGACAAGTATACCCGGTAGAGTTGTTGGGAATGCATGCATCACATGAATAAACCAACCCATTTCTAAGATCATCGTCTCCCAGCTCTGAATCAGTCAGATAGTCATCAGATTCCTCGTTGTGTATAGGCACTGGTGGACCTCCTCTCAAGGGAAAAATTTCTTCTGAGGTACTGCTGCTTTTCGGAAGTGGTAACTTGCGCCTTTTGTTTTTGTACACATGGTCCATAATGCCTCTTAGCTGGAATGCGGATTTGGCAGAGGTGGAGGTCTTCTTGCATGTTGGGCAGTTGGAATTCCTGCGACACTGATCGTAAGTATTAAATCGCACTAGATATGTGAAATTTTGGCACTGTTTCCACCATTCACTAAGACAGTCTTTATCAAAAGCATGCAAACATGGGATAACTGGTTTGCCCATCAAGATAAAATCTCACAGACAACATTAGATCAGAAACGAACTTGTGTAGGGGAAGGTTAATATATCCAAACATATTCCTGTTGAAAAGACAACATCCCGTAGATTATATTAATATTTATAATCTATACATAGGACAGTCCGAACATACCACAACTAAGTTCCTGGTCAACTGAAGAAGTACTGCTTTGGGACTCTATTTCCAGTTGCGGCTCGTCTACCTCACTCGCCCATCCGCGCTTTCTTGCTGAAGATGCCTCGTCGTACTCGGAGATGTACTCGTCTGTTTCTTGAGGGTGCTGAGACATTGTGGCGTTCGGCAGAACTAAAAGCGCTCACAATAGTTTCTCAGTTAGAAATTGAAAGTCCTTACGCTCCACGCTTGTCGGATGGCTCCAAAAGCTAAAGTGCCTACAAGTACCACGAAGAAGCCTTCTTCTAAAGCCAAGCCGAGATCATATGCTGCTGGTAAGAAACGGGCCCTCAATTCGGATTCTGAGAGCGACACGGCGGGTTCTCCATCTAAGAAACCTAAGAACAATGACAACGATGATCAGAATATGGTCACCATCTTGACACGGGGAGCTACACCCGTTGATCCACATTCTGGCTATGTTGGTGTGTCCATCAACATTGAAACATTATATCCTGTCTGAAATTGGCGCACTGCCTGCCTGAAGAGACCCATCAAGTGTATGAAGGCCACGGGGAAGTCTGGGATGCAATGCTGTAGGTTTATCTAACTATTTATTTCTGTCAACAGATACATGTATTTGATACCAGGAATCAAACAAATATATCAGGCGAAACCAACAGCAACAAGTTCAATTAGTCCTTGACAACATGGAGAATTGACTCACTCTCTGCGTATCTACGCAGGTTTTACGTTATTCAACTTCTAAAAAAAATCGGAGGACCTGATGAATGTATCCTATTCACTCGGTGGGGCAGAGTAGGCGTAGAAGGGGCAAAACAGGAAAAAGTCAAGGCCGCTTTACGCTCCATAGTCAGGATTTTCTGCATTGACTCACGAGAGCTTGTAGGGCCCCTGGCCTTCAGGAGAAGCCGTCTCTCAATTTAAGAAGCAATTCAGAAGCAAAACCGGTACTGTGTGGGAGCAGCGCCATGGCGCCACGGTTAAACAAGGAATGCTTTCCATTCAATGATTGTCTGCTGGCGTTGCTAATGTTCAAGTTGGCATATATGTGAATACAGGGAAATACACATGGTTAGGTGCGTTTGGAAAGGAGACGTTTTGCTGAAGCTCACAAGGATTGCTGTGTTCTTTCTAGAACGTGATTTCGGTAATGATAATGCTGAGGATCTCGATGAACAAAAGGCACGAGAAAAGACTCCAGAGTGCACATTGTGCACTGAGATACAGGTATTACCTTTTTTAAATTTCTTTGGCATAGTCATGTGGACAACATGGTTGACGTTAACCCCCTAATTCAAGGAGCTATGCAGACTCATCTTTTCGGAGAGGTGCACGGCCATCATTACCCAAGCTAGAGGAGATCAGTATTAACATAATCAACTAGCCTTTTGAGCGCACATCTCTCTTCAATGAATTACGATGCCAAAAAACTTCCTCTTGGTAATACTATATCTCTCTGTAAATGATGTCTCAAAATCTCATGTAGCCCACTTTCAGGGAAGCTCTCCAAGGCGACCATTCTTAGAGGTTTCGCTGTTTTAAAAGTCTGTCGTACTACAACTCCATCATTTTGCTTCTTATTCTCAAGCATGTATTACATAGCAACTTGCGGATGCTTTGCAGAATCCCACTCCTGCTGACCATGCCACCCGGTTAAACGCTGTATGGGCGGAGCTGAGTGGCCAGTACTATTCGTAAGAATCTGCGAAGCCGTTTTATTATTTACTTTTTGTAATTGACTGGAATTTCTCAGTATTATTCCTCATGATTTCGGACGCAACCGACCCATCGTCATCAATAATATGGCGTTATTAGGAACCGTGCGTTGCGTCAGCTTACCTGTCAGGACCATTCCTGATACTCATTGTTCGGCAGGAGCTTGCAACTCTTAATGCACTTAGCGAGATGGTACATTACCTTTTCTATCGAAACTAGCTTTTGTTAATGGGTCTGTTATTGTCTTTAGGAAGTGGCGCAGCAGATTATCTCTACTTCGATTCCTACAGATGAAAATGGAAACGCGATGAACCCACTTGACGCGCACTTCAAGTCGCTCCACATATCATCCATGTCTCCAGTAGCAAGTGCGAGTAAGGAGTTTTCCGGATTGCAAAACTATGTCAACGAGACACGTAGCCATGCCCACCAGCATTTCAGAACGGAGATCCTCAGTATCTTCAGAGTCGAACGGTTCGCCGACGTTTAATTGTACCTTTGGGGGTCAATTGAGTCTTACCATCACGCGCATCAGAGCGGAGGAAACCAAGGCATTCATCGAAGCAGGGTATGATAAACTAGCTGACGGTGAAAGGATGCTACTCTGGCACGGATCGAGAACTACCAATTTTGCAAGCATATTAAAGCAAGGACTGCGTATAGCGCCTCCAGAAGCCCCTGTTTCCGGTTATATGTTCGGTAAAGGTATCTATCTTGCAGACGTAAGACCGAGCTTGCTCTTATGGATCCTCAAATTGACATGGCATAGGTAATGACCAAATCTGCCGGTTACTGTCACGCTTAGTACGTACTTGGCTGTACTCTGCCAGTCCATTTTTAACCCAAATTACAGTCTGAGCGATGGCGTGGGGCTGCTCCTTCTCTGCGAAGCAGCTGTCAAACCGTTACATGAACTGAAAACTGCTGACTTCCGTGCCGATGAAGGCTGCAAGGTTGCTAAAGCATTGTGTGTTGTGTGCTCGTTTCATTGAGTCGTCAGTTTATCCCTTTGTCCTCAACAGAGCCACAAAGGGCATTGGAATTTCACAACCCATCGAATGGCAAGATGCTGGAGTTACTCTTGAAAATCCTGAGCTAGCTGGTGTGGATATGCCTAAGGGAGGGCTACACGATGTCGTCGTCTCAGGAGGAAGTCTTCAACACAATGAGGTCTGCTAAATATCATCATAATCACGGCTAATCGCTAACATTTCCATACCAAGTATATTGTCTATTCTACGGCTCAGATTCGCCTTCGTAAGTCCATTCCATGCTTGTCTGTCCTGCCTCTTACGAGTAATTATGATGCAAGGTTACCTTCTAATGGTGAAGATGATCTGAAATTCCACATCCTGTATTTTGCTTCAGCCCATCTTTGTCAAATACATATTCAAGCAGACTTTATGCCATGTAGATAAACAACTAGTGCCAACATATGTTGGAATGTACTATAGTACTGCGACGCTATTAAATAGATAAAGGATTGCGGATAGCGGATACAATGCTTGTGAAAGAGGTGGTGGAAATATAGCAAGGAGCGCGATTGGGGTTATTGTAAGGATGATAAGTTATGTGATAGACTGCCAATTGTGAATTAACATGTGATCTTGGATATGCGAAGTGGTAATTCGCTCGCTGTCTGGCCTACTACGCGCGCCCGTACGACAAAACTCACGAAAGGTTCTATAGACTTCTCGGGTACTGTGGATAGCTTGAACTGGCGCAACAGAACGGCAACCAAGGCCTATGAAGTGCTTTTAGCCACGAGCACATGGCAGCAAGAGGAAAAAAAAGGCTTACCTTAATTTCAACCATTGCGAACTGACGACCCGGGCATTTACGGGGGCCAAAACTAGAACGTGATTCAGTTGGCATATATAAGAGATTGTCGAGTGCTTTCACCTGAAGGCAAAGAGGTCTTTTTGATGGGAAAATTTCCCATTTTTTTTCTCATCTTCCATTTCCAGCCAACGGTCTGGTCTGAACTCAGCGGCATCGGCGCCCCAGACTTCAGGATCAGTTTGCAGTATGTTGACTGGAATGTTGATGACAGTCCCTCGAGGGATCACCATCTTCTGCTCCGTCGTTCCAGGGAGCGGTTTTGAAAGTGGGACAACATTATCCTCTGCAGACTGAATGTGCACCAAAAAAAAAATCAGCTCTTGGTTCTTATAGAGTAAATAAGAAACTCACGACGTGGGTTAGTTCAGGTATCGGTGGGTGGTGTCGAAGACACTCTTTCAGGACTGCGTCGAGGAATGGGGCCCTTTCCAGGAAATCGTCATAGGTTGGTTCTGCAGGACTGGCAGTCACTTCCTCACGAACACGTGTCTGGACATCGGGATGTCGTGCAAGTTCATACAAGACCCACTGCAAAATGTAGATCTGGTGAGTGACCAGTGCCTTTCTTTGGACAAACTTATACGCACTGGAATCACGCAACCCACGGTCTCATAGCCGGCTTGCACGAGCGTTCGCAACTGAGACGGGATCTCATCAGGGCTCATCCCGTCAGCGCCGGCTTCACGGTCGGCTTTCACTATCAAGCAACGTCGTTTGGTAACCGGCATACAAATCGGAGAGAAAGGAAACGCACTCATTAAGGACATCAAAGTCTTTCCATCATCGCTGTTGGCAGCTTTGGCCTCGTTCCACATCTGCATGGCAACCTTGCCAAGCTCTTCACGAGTGTTTCGGATATACTTTCCTTTCTCCGACGGAACTGCGAAGATGTCAGCCTAAATTAAGAGGAAGACCGCGAAAAGCGTACTCTTTAGGATGCTGGGAAACGTAAAGAAAAGAGCTCTCATGACGAACGACGAAAAATTGTGGGCAGTGTTGGTAAGTGCTTCCAGTGCTGCTGCTAGCGGACTGTCTGTTCCAGAAATGGAATTGAAGTCGTAGGAAAAGCCTGCCAGACCTATGCTGTCAAGACTAGATATAGAATGAGTGAGCAGTTAGTTTCACGACATCGCAAACAAATGCTAAACAAGTACCTAAACCGGTTTGCCCACCATTGAACGTTTTCTTCAATGGCATCACCTCGGGCATTATCGATCCTGGAGGACAAAGTGTCCGCCATCTAGACATGAAGATATGTCAAGTAAAGATAAGCTGTCATTTTGAAGAATCCTCATGCCTTGGATGCTATTGCGTAGAATGTGTTGAGCAAAGGTCGAATCGATTGTTGACTGGATACAGGTAAGTACGGGGTTCCGCACAAGTGAGAAGTAAGACTGACTTGAGAGCAGGTGAAAATGTTCTCCTTTGTCGTGCGTGTGCCTTCTTCCCTGTGACCTCAACTTAATTACCATTGTAACTGGCGGAAAGTTAAAGGGTTCTCACCCTCGACTACTAAAAGGCCTTCGCCAACGAGAAGGCGGAACCATTCACGGACACCCTGGGGCTTAGGAAAGTCGAAAACATGCTCTCCAAGAATGTGTGTAACCGCACGGTAGTCGGAGACAGCCAACATGTTCCTCTATAACAATATCGCTTCGGTAAACGGCACTGGAACGTTAGGATAGGAACAACACACTTACGCCTAAAGCACCCTTGTACTTGACTACATCCCCATAATCCTGCTTCCACTTGATGTAAGGGACTCCAGGAGCACTTTCATGTATTTCCCATTCGCTCCCCCATAGCCACGACGGAGCTTTTGGACCAGGGACATGTCTGAGCAGGGAATAGACGTGGAATTGGTTCCACAATGCGCGAGCAATAGAGACAAGGATCCAGCCAAGGGAGACATCGATTACAGCACGTATGACTAGAGGGTAAGGGCTGAGGAGAAGTGAGAACATGAGTAGTAGTGAAGGTATGCAGATATCTGAGACAAGATGATGAGTTTATATTGGACACTCGCTGCACCGCAGATATTAAGTTCTGAGCGACCAGTTGGCCGCTTCCCGGAAGCCGTGCTGCACAGCAAGCCAAAATCCAGGGACGACACAGAACATCGCTGCAGGCCAGCAAAAAAGAAGGGTTGGCAATACACAGCCGGAAGACGATTTGCCGCCGACAGGCTTTGAACCAACCGAAGCAGAGTTTCGTCAGAGTTCCCACCAAGAAGCGTTGAATTTTTCCTTGTGTTAGTATGAAGTATGGAATATCAAGGGCGCGTGATCGACGCTGAGCAAACGAAGAAGGCTATCCTGACCATCACAGCACAGCAGAAGGTTTGGCTCTCAGCTGCCCTGTCAAATGGAGACACGAGTCAACGGGATTTGCCTTGCCCACTTTGAAAGCAAAGGATTGGATCCACTTCATAGCATATTGTGGCAGTGGTAGTTCTTGCCGTAAGATGAGGCAGTGGTGTCAGTCCAATTGCGCCAGTATGACTTGGAGCATCGCCAACAGGGCCAGAGCCCTGTAACCGCGGGTAGCCCCCCTGTCCTAAGTTTTTCAAATCAAAGTGGTATATGATATTATTAATTTCCGGGGGCAAGCTACAACTTTATATAAGATCACTATAAACATCGTCATAGGAATAAAAGGCCACGTAAGGAGGGTTAACGCTTTGCCACAGGTCAATCGTGTTGTGGCCTCATGTGTGTCCGCCCACGCAAGTGATCTGTATTTTTTCTTCGCAACGACCGTTGCGTGACCGGACCTTCACAACCGTTCATCCGTGGGAAGGCATATAATGTCAAGCCGTCACCGCCCTGCATCACCCCGTAGACGCGCCAAATCACCGCGAAAAAACCAGGACATTAGCCAGAGTTACTCGGAAGATAGCGTCATGTTGACGCCGCAAGCCTCCCAGCCCGCCTTCTCAAATTCTCATGCTCCCCTCACACCTCGCGCTTCTAAGGGTGTAAGGTCACCAGGTGCGGACGATGATGAGACAGAGATGAGGCTATTGAATGAGGTCGATGGTCGTGCCCACCTCGATCTGGGCATGGTCATGGAGGAGGATCGCGCCGTGAAGGCAGTCAAGAAATATATCTCTAAAAAAGATAAGCAGGGGATGGCATTATTATCGGTTCTATGTGGGTAGTAGTTCGAAGTTCGCGGCCGTAGTTGACATTCCATACTGGTAGATCTTATTCAGGGTGTTCCAGTGCGTAGCATCATCGATTTTCGCAGAGCGCAAGTCTCACATACTCAACAACCAGATTGGGCTTGCGCTTGGTGCGCCGCTCGACTTCTCTATGTTTCTTTGTCTAAACTCTTTTTTTCATAGGCTCCATTCCATTCATTCTCCGTTCACATTTATCATATTCGCAAATTGGCATTTTTGCGCTTTCAGGATACCCCTACTCGCTCAAGCTAATCTGGTCTCCAATAGTAGATTCCATTTTCTTCCGCAAAATCGGTCGCCGAAAATCATGGATAGTACCAATGCAACTGATTATTGGGACATTGATGTTATGGATAGCTCAAAATTCTGAAGAACTATTGAACTCTGTAAGCGTGGTGTGGTGTGGAATTGTTTATAACCTACCTAATAATCTGTCACATCAGCCAGAAACGCATTTAGGGCGTTTGACTCTAGTGTTTACTATGTTGGTCTTCTTTGCCGCAACGCAGGGTATGTGTTATCCATTATCGGATTGCGCGAGCTCAGGCTATCAACAGATATAGCGGTAGATGGTGAGTCCCGGGAACTATGGGATGGCTCGACCTATATATCTTAATCTGCGCAGGTTGGGCACTCACGCTCCTTTCTCCCGAAAACCTATCCTATGCGTCGACCTGTCAGACTTTTGGTCTCAACACAGGTTTCTTCGCGTCTTTCACAGTTTTCCTTGCACTAAACAGTGAAGAATTTGCGTGAGGAGTTGTTAACTGTTTATGTATGCAAATTATTGAGGAGGTGTTGTAGTCAAAACTGGGGTATACCAAGACTCACACTGAGTGCTTATCTTACATTTTGGGCTATTATTTGCTATTTGGTAACAGTTTGGCTTCTTTTCTTCAAAACCGAGGTTAGTAACGGTTACTGTTCTACATCTTACTCGAACAACCAGTGATATTTCAGGATCCACCGTCCGAGGAAGACGAGGATATGAATCTTAAAAGGGTCTATGGTATTTTGTGGTCTGTATGCAAACTTAAACGTACGCGCTGTTTCAGGATCTTGGACCATAGTATCTCTCAAGCTCGTCCCATAGATGTTCAGTCACTTTGCCTTCTGCATTTTGTCTCCAAAATTGGGTTTCAAGCGAACGAGGCAGTGACCTCACTGAAAATGGTGGAGAAGGGCTTGAAGAAGGAGGACATGGCGCTCGCGGTGCTCATCGACTTCCCGTTTCAATTATTGGGTGGATATCTTGCGGGTAAATGGGCCAGAGGCGATAAACCGCTTGAGCCTTGGATTTGGGCTTTCTGGGCTCGCCTCGGCTTTGCCGTCCTTGCCATGATCATAATCGCAGTATTCCCATCCCCCCCTATTTCATTGAGTTTTTTCGTCCTCATTGTGGTAGCAACTATTACTTCGGGTTTTGCTTCGTGAGCACTCTTGGCTCTTGCGTTTCCCTTGGGTTCTCATCTCTAGTGCAGGACAATTCAATTTGTAGGCGTGTCTGCTTTCCACACCAGGATATCTGATCCTGTCATTGGAGGTACCTATATGACGGTGGGTCCTGGCAAACGCAAGCATTTGCTTCTGATATTATTTTACTATCCGACAGCTTCTCAACACTGCTACTAACTTAGGGGGGACCTGGCCTAAGTATTTTGTCTTGCGAGGAGTGGACATCTTCAGCGTGGCCACTTGCAAAATGAAAGAGGGAGCTGAACTAGTTATTCAGGGTGAGTATGTATCCCTACGTCCTCGTTTCATGTTAACGATTGAGTACTTTCCAGTGCCTGAGTGTATCTCTGAGCCTGGCAAAACAGCTTGTGAAGAGATAGGCGGCGATTGCGTCACGGAGAGAGATGGCTACTACTATATTTCTTCACTGTGTGTGGCTCTAGGCGTGTTGTCACTCGTGTTCTATATTATCCCAACGGCACGGAGATTGCAATGTACGTGATCAACTCTGCTCGTCGCTCAAACTGAAGTAATGACAATTCTTGCAGCGCTACATGCGAGCAAGTGGAAGGTGAACTTGAGTTGGTAGACTGCGAGGGTCTGGGATAATATTTATTAATGAACAATACCAGTAGAATATAATAATGGAGTTGTTCAATCTTACTCGGCTACTCCGAGGAGTGGGCGCCCATGGTCGCCCGTGAGTTTCACGGAATTCTTGCAGCGGAATTATCAACAACCTTTGCCAAAGCACACAATCCCTGCTACCTCATTACATCAGTCTCAACATACTGAAGAACAAAATGTCTTTCTCAGCTTTACAATTTGGACCAGAGTGGATGCGGAATAAGCAGCAGAGTCTAGCTTCCACAGCACGGACTCCATCGTCACTACTTTCGCCAGCACTACCTAGTACCTCTCCTCCTGTCCCAGGCGCGTCTTCGTACTCTTCCCTCTTAACCCCTGCACCAGCTGCACCCCTAGAGAAGCAGGACTCGGTCAATCCGTTCTTGTATTCGAAAGAGGAGCTATTGCAAGTTTGGAAGGACGGCGGCGGCCGTGGTGGGCTAGGGTTAGAAGTTGAGCTGTGGGAAGGTGTTGTCAGGGAGATAGGGGGCGAACCTATAGGTCTCAAAGAGATGAGCGAGGGCGAGAAAAAGGTGTGTCTGGTACCTACCCTCCGCCCCTCGACACTCAGTATTTTCTACGCGTCGTTCCCTTGCGACGCGACTATTGTGTTTCTATAGCTATTTTCTCTTCCTCTCAATTCCGACCTGCGACGCCGCCAGTCGCATGACTTCTTACCGAATCTCAGTCTTTCCACGGATCGCCCAAAGCATCCCCATTCAAATTCTGGCACACATAGTTCACTAGGTCAACAGCGATTTGGAGGCTTGTTAGCTAGAAAAAGAAAGGACGATGGAAGTGGTGAGAGCTGTCCAGGTCATCCTAATGGTTTTTTAAAGCATTTGTCTCTGACAATCTAGATGGTGGTCCTCCCTTGTCTGTCCCTCGGAGGTTATCCATGAGTTCACTCTCCTCGCCGCTGGGAGCTCCCTTATCTCCAACCTCTGGTTCCATATCTTCTCCTCGTAACAGATTGGGGAGTACTTCACATGGGCTTGACGGGTTAACAAGCCCGAGTGATGGAAGTTGGCGGAAAAGAGAAATCGATTCTGTGAGGGGAGGTGGCATCTTAGGCGAAGACCATCCCGTAGAGGAACAAGACGAAGAAACGGGAGCAGATGGAGGCACATCAGGTGTCGATCCTAGCGGTTCGTTCAGCGACGCAGACTTGTCGCGGTCTGTCTCGGGTAGATCTATGGCTCCTTCTCCGCCGTCTTTTCGAGAAGGCTCAGGAGGACATCTTGGACCTACCGACGGCTTGAATACGACGCTGAGTGGTCTCGCGTTGCATGAGGGAAAGAAGCCCACAAAGAGCCCTGACCCCCACAACAACATTACGGATGCACGCGAAACCCCAATCAACAGAAGCGGAATTTCAGCAGCTCGACCCCCAGGTCTTGAGAACGATCCTTCCAATGTGAGCTGGTCCTATAGGGACCCAAAGGGCAATATACAGGGTATGCTTTAGTTAGTCTAGTTATGTATAATACAAGCCACTAAACCTTCCTGTTTACTAGGTCCCTTTACTGCCACATTGATGCAGAAGTGGTACGATGAAGGGTATTTCACGTCAGATCTTCTCATGAAACGAACCCATTTGGACACAGACTGGACCCCTGTGGGGGAACTTAGTGTCCGCGCAGGCAAGGAAAAGTTGTTCTTCAGCTCGTTTTCAGAGTCTGCTCCTCCCGGTCTTTCTCCTCGCTCTTCTATCCCACCCATAGACAATCTGAGTTTTGACCGGACCGGCCAGCCATTGGGTCAGATTCCTCTTCATAGGCAGCCATCGTCTGAATCTTCTTCCAACGGTTCTCCGTTGAATCATTTCCGGCATCCAGCTGCAACACGGACGCCAACTCTTGATTCTTTCTTAACTTCATCCTCGAACCCTCCTAATTCACCGGCACCCTCTTTTGGAGCAGCAGGCCTTGTCCCTATGCCCACCGCTTCTCCAGACCTTCCATTCGGCGTTACTGGTGGTCGCACTTCTTTCGGCAACAATGTTGCTGATCCTTCATTTAGTGGTCGAGTTGGTGGTTTTGAGCAGCAATCCCCTTCCATAGCTCCTCGTTCAGGGAACATTGGATTTAGTGCAAGTAGTGATTCTCTCTATGGGCCCCGATTGGCATCTTTGGCCCAGCGGGGGTCTATGTTTGAAGTTCAAGGTTTCAGCAATCTCGCCAATCCTGTGGCATCCCCATGGGCTACTGGGACAGATGGCAACACAACCAGAAACCATGATTCTGACTTACCTATTCACAGAACGTCTCTAGCAAATGGAGGGTTTACCAACTCACCGGTAACTAATGTCCCTGGCTTTAACGAGTTAGCTAGTCAAGAATCCACGCAATTCGGTTCTGACCTATACAACGTCTCCAATATTGGCTTCTCGCAGACAGGCCGGGGAGATTTGTCTACCGAACCCACGTCTTCAGGTTTTGGTCCTATTGGTCTAGGAGGGCTTCGAGACCCAGGTTTGAGGCCACCACAAGACTTGGAGAGCGCACCTATCAACATTCAGCCTGTTACAGACGAACGTTCCATGATGTCCGGCTTCGGAAGTGGCTTCGGTCCTAGTAGCAGTACCACCTCAGCTGCGCATGGACAAGGGTCAATGTTTGGAGTTCATGGTATTCAACAAGTTCTTCCGCAGCAATTACCTTCGCAACACCTTCAACAGCTTCCACAGAACTTAACCCCCGTCTCCCCATTCAATCAATTTCCTCCAGCACCTTCATCCCCTAGCCTGGGTAACGTGGTTCAGCCTTCACAACTTCAGCGGCGGCAGTCAACTGTAAACACCCCCACCCCCCCGTCACCGTGGGGCCCACAACCTTCTTCCCAGTCTCATCCCCACCTCTTTGATAGTCCGCACCCACCCGCTAATAATGCCATGCAAACGTCAGTTATTCCCAGCGACATTGGAGCACATGATAACATGCTGGCACAGTCAGAATCTAATGACTGGTATAATACTGTTAAGCCCGAACGTGAAGGCTTGGGGGACATGTCGAAAGCTCGCCCGGCACCAGGAAATCAGGGTGTCGAAGAAACTAATACACAACAGCTATCCTGGACTGCACCTCTAAAAAGTAGTCCAGAAAGCGTTGATTGTGGTACTGCTCCAGGTCGTACTGCTCCTGTGGCACTCTCTACCTTTCTCCCCCCTTCTCCTCAGGCTCTACCCCATGAACCTGCATCTCAGACGTCGACTAAGAAACGACCCTCCCCACCTCAGCACGTTCAATCTGCAGCTCCTAAATCCTCCGTGGCTACGCCAACCCTCTCATCTGCGTCTGTTCCTAAACCGCCTTCTCCCCGCCCCACTGCCTCCACGCAAGCTAAAACAGCATGGTCGACACCTGTCATAAGTACAGATGACGAGGCAAAAGCTACGAAGCAAGCTGGATTGCGTGAGATACAAGAAGCAGAGGCTAAGAGGGTAGAAGCCAAAAAGCTTGCAGAGCGGGAAAAGGAGCGCGCAGCTCGAACACACCCTTCACACCCACCAGAAGACACGCAGGCATTCACAGCATCCTGGGGACTTCCTACATCTCAAGCTGGGACTGCTCGCTCCGTTTCCAAGGAACAGAGCCCTGTAGCGGCTGCGCCTATTCCATCAATTACCCCTGTTTGGACCAATGCTGCAAAGCCTCAACAGGTCAAACGAACGATGAAGGAAATCCAAGAGGAAGAAGAGCGGAGGAAGAAGGCTTTAGCTAAAGAAAAAGAGACTGCCGCAGCTGCCGCACGGAGGGCGTATGCCGACTCAGCGACCAAGGTATGCCTTTGTTTTTTTAAATCGGTGTCGACGGTCCGAATTACGTTCAGGCTGCCCCCATAATGCCTAGCGGTGGTGGATGGACAACAGTTGGATCTAGTGGTAAGCCTAATCTCGCCCCATCAACCCTTCGACAAGTCTCAGCAAGTGCATTGTCCGCTCCCTCGCCTCAAACTACTGTCCGTGTCGCTAATGGCACTCCTATGCGAGCATCACCCTCTGCACAAGCTTCAAAACCTTCCTCCTCAAAGCCGGCGACAGCAGAGGAAGGCCCAGTGCCCCCATCACCTGAGTTCATGAAGTGGTTGAGGGAAGCTGTTCGTGGATTCAATGCGGGATTTAACAGTAGGTCCTCTCGTCAGCTCGAACAATTGTACTTTTTTTACATCTCGCATGCAGCGGAGGAATTTATGGCTATGCTGTTGACGTTTTCTCTGGATTTCCCCCCGTCTACCGTTGAAGTGATCCAAGACATGGTTTACATGAACAGTGCGACTTTGGATGGCCGGAGGTTTGCGGCGGATTTCTGTGCGAGACGGAAAGCAGATGCCGCTAATCGACCAAAAGGTGCTACAGGCGGTAAACAACCTTCCCTTGCAGATGGTAAGTGTCAAGATGGTCCTCAAGACTGTACTCATCATATTCACAGTGGTCAAGACGCAACCGAAGCCTGCGCAGAACGAGTTACCTTTTAAGATGGTGAAAAAGAAAGGCCGGGGTAATACACTCCGCTAGTGTATGGCATAAATATGTTAGGAGGTCTATTCATGCTACGTAGTTACACGGAACGATCTCGCAGTAATACCAGATACCAACGAGTGGACGTCAACACATAATCATAAACATCATCTAGTTCATGGGGAATCAAATATTTTTTTCATACAATCTGACGCTTCGCACTTCCCAATCTGCTCATTAATGTAAAATGGAGCAACCTAATGAATGGGATAAGGATTAGCACTCACATGCTTGCGCAAAGGATGAGCCACTGTTTTGTACAAAATCGGCACAGTTAGCGAACCCTGTTCGTTGAGCGCAGCTCTGTTCCTGGCCAGGTGCCCCAGCAGTAGACCACACATTTCCAGCCCAATCTCCGCTATTGCCATAAGATAAGCCCTATTGGTGGAGTAAAGATATAACGCAACTTACCATAAGGTTGTATCAAAAATCGCCCAATGCTGTTGGAAGTACTGGGGGATGGGGAGGGTGTGATGAGTGAAGCAGAGCAGTAGAATCATAGAAATTACCCGACCTGGAACGGGTTGCAATTGGCGGCTGGCCAACGCGCCATTGGTATGCCCCATGTCTGGGGTTGGGGAGCTAAACTTGTGATATCCGATGGAATCGACTGACGTGGGAAGAAATACACGGCCACACCACTCTCATCCCACAGCACTATAATCAGATAGCACCGTCTGAGGCAGGCTATATATCGGATGATCTGGCAGCTTACTTGCGTACACACCACCACCATTGCTGTTAAACCCTGGCCCATACGTGTTAGATAGAGAAGTAGCCTGCTGTCCACATCCCCCGTTGTTGCTCTCCGCGCTTGCGCAATCACTTCCACCAACCAGGGTACCAGAAGCGTTGTTCGCGGACTCATCGCTGGAGATATAACAGCCTGGCGCGGTGTGTATACTTGCCTGGTTAACGGAAACATCGTTTACTCCTTCCATGATGTCAATCTAGGTCTCATATAATCAACCTGATAAGCACCGCACAGATGACGTGACGTTTCTCACCTCCCCGTTGTTCGGCCAGTTCGGGCCATCTGACCAGAAGGCTGGCCAAGTCCCACAGCCTGTGGGCGCATGCACGGCATCTAAGATAAGAAGACCGCCTGTGAATTGATAATTTGTTGTGATGCGGATGCTGCGGCGGTTTCCCGTGATGGTCTCTGTCGTATCCACGGCCATTACAGCATTTCCAGCACTGTTAATATATGCTAGATTTGCTGATAGCTGTTCAGTGGTTTCGGGACGTCAATTATTGTATTTCCCTTACACAGAACGAAGAGACATACAGCAGTGTTCTGGTCGACGAACTGAACCATACCTGACCGTTATTACGGTAAAAAAATAATTTTCACGGCCAAACAACCCACACACCATGCGTTGGGTCAGAAGCGGTGAAGAAAGTCCATTCGTCAAAGAACGAGTTGCCAGTCTGTTAGAAAAAAAAAGCTATAGCTACATGTTATGTGAAAAGACGCAAACGAGGCCTCACATGGTTTCTCTGAATCTTCCATATTGAGGAAGGTAGAGCTGAGGAGGAAGGAAGGGCTGAAGTACTTGTGGCCCCAGCTCGAGTGGACGCAGACACATTTCCCGATACCGAAGGGGATGATCCTAGAACTGGAGACGAGGGTGGGGTCAAGCCGGATCCAATCGTACAACGTACACTTCCTGATTGTGTGGTGGTAGTATTGGAAACATCCCTAGCCAGGAGTAAGTCTGCGGAGGAGTATGCGAGGAGACCATTCCATGCAGTCTTAAGATCGCTGACAAGGCTTGGTCGGCGGTGTCGTTGATAGTGAGGGTTCTCTAGGCGCGCACACGAAAGCCCCGAGATGACGAGCAGAATGGCGAGGGGAAGAACTGGACACCAGGAGGTCAATGGAAACATCGCTTCGAGGAGTGAAATGAGAAAGTTCGATCCACCGAGGCTTGGGGAGAGGCAAAGGCAACAGAAAAGAAGGAATGATAGCCTAGTGGGGGGGGGGAGAGAAAAACACTGGCAAGCGAGCTCAGGCTGCACTAAATGCGCAGGATGGTAGCAGCTGGCAGAGCAGACAGCACAAACAGAGGGCAACTCAGGTTCTTCAGCAGTCGCAGCTGGCCAGCAGGAACGCGCCGTAGCAGCGTGGCACCTGGATTCCCCACTAGGAAAGCCACGTGTAGCAAATATGGAACAGTACAAATATTGCTTGAATAATCAGTTCAGGGTAAAGTGAAACCGGGAAGATAAATCTGAAGACTGGAAGGAGATGGTTGCGATTGGCACGAACTGTGGGACTTTCAAGATTCTCGCGCAGCGCGTGTTTATTTAATATCAAGTGCGCCGGGACAAAGGTAGAAACATGCGTGCATACTGACATACACATGATGTATTTTGTGGTATGGGTAGAAATGCAATATGACATGAATCGGACAAGGTGTATGCCAATACTATGAGCCAATCTGACATTCACCGGTTCTAGATTGCAAAGGTGTCAGCCCCTATTACTTTGTAGTACAGACGAGTAGAGATCGAGAGGGATGGTAGGACACCGACCTTGACGAATCCGATAGCCCCAGACTTCTCGCGGAAGCACTGACGGCACAAGTCAAGCCCATACTTGCGGATGAGACCAGCCTGGTGGGCACACAGGCGGCTGGGATAACCAGCTTGTCAGACAACAAGTTACACAAGTTAAGAGAAAAACGCACCATTGCCGGGAGCCCTTCCCAAATTTGCGCGGGCGGGAGAACCAAACAGAATCGTGGGTCATTTTTGAAAATAGTAGGAGAGCGTGTTAAGATGACTGTCAAGAAGTTATAGTAAGCCCAAGTTTATACGAGGATATTCTCGTTAACCACATACGCTTGTCCGGCTTGCTTGAGGAAGGCAATGTGTCACAGCGTAACGAGTGACGGTGACTAACTGTAGAGCTGCAAAATAAAGTTTATAGAAAGTCCGATGCCAATGATTCGAAAACTATGCGCCGCGTATAAGCGAGACACGTTAAATTCGGCAAAGATCCAATTGTAGGTAAATGAATATACTAAATGCGACTCCGACATCCCTGAAAAAAAAAAAAAGGTCTACACTTCTGTTTCAAATATCGTACACGACTCCACCCGTACAATCTCGGCCTCAGCAGCCATAGGAGGCGTTTTTACCTTCCTGGCGACCGTTTCATTCTTGACTTTATCTGTGAGTCTGAGCAACGATAATCATCACATCAGCCAAGAGAGCACAATGTGTCGGGCACTCGCTTACCTCAGCATCGGCTCACCACACTCATCGAAAGCGTCAATCGCATCCTTCTCATACCGTAAACACCGGTTCATCAAATCAACGGCTTCGGTGATATCCTCGCGGCCCAAACGCGAAAATGAAGTTGTGCTCGTCGGATCACGCTGAGCAATCTCAGGATTATTTGCGAAATCAGCGAGCCGTGCCAAGGCAGTTCTGCAGATGCCTTCAAGATCAGGGAGGGAGACACGGGGCGTTGGCACGTGCGATTGGGTGTCCAGAAACCGTGCAAGTAGACGGTTTATTACGGACGCATATTCTGGAACTATTGGCATGCAATCGGGTCCACCTTAAGAAGTCAATAAGGGGAAAATATATAAAGGAGAAAGCAACACCAACCCCGCACGACTAAAAAGTTTGAATTTGGGAGTTTTTCGCAGAATGAACGTAGATAATCCGGGAGCTTTATGACAGACCTGTCTCCCTGCACCTTGCAAGTGAGCGCACCGTCGAACCGAGCTGACAGTCACGCACATGCACAACAAACGTAGGGGCTCGGATTGCTTGCAGCTCTTTGTCAGAATAAAAGGGTCTCTATCAGGTGAATAGAAAGATGAGGATGGAGTAAGATCAGAAAAACATTAATGGTGCCTACACGAAGAGTGCGTAACATGCCGAGACCAAATAAAGAACTCTTTTTTGGATAATATTGTCTTTGCCACCAAGCGACTAACTGACCGTTTGAAGTCATGAGTGGATACGTCGCTTTGTTTCAAAGTTACATGGCACTGACCTCGTCTTGTAACTCTATGTCAGCTTGCTGAAAGAAACCGGGGATCAAAACATGAAACATCTCTGACCAAAAAAAAATGTATACGTACATTGTTTAGATAAATGCCCAGCACTATCTCGATTGCAAGATGAAATGATTCTAGATCACGAGGGAAGCACCAAAGTTCCATCATAGCGTATAAATCTCGCATGATCCATTCTGGCCTTGAATCGATGCTCAGAGTAGTGCCAGAAACGAAAAGATGCAATTCGAGATGCATACAGATCACCCCTTTGCACGGGACAGGAACACAAGAACAGCGAAAGGCACTTTTCAGGGAAGAGGATGGCAAAGCACATGGCCATGGCACAGCTTCCCGACCCAGAAGCAAACAAATGGCAGGGGGGAAGCTGGAGTACCTCGTGGGCTACTGCAATATCAGCTGCATCGACCCATGAGTCTTTTTTGGCATTGAATGGAGCTCTTGAGAGGCCCGTATTTGACAAGTCAATACCAATTAGATTGTATTGACTAGAGAGGCGAGCATCCTTATTTCCACGATGCCCGTAGGTTAGGGATCCGGCGTAACTTGCCAGTTTTGTTTTTGGTACGCACCTGGAATTGCTCTCGCAACCAAGTCACGTCGGTAAAGTCATGTGGAATTAACAGGACGACTGGTTTGTGAGGATCCAGGTCTGATGCATCACCCCGCACGGTATTAGTGATATAATAAAGAAGAGTATCATCGGGGATTCGAAAGAAGGGCATTTCGTAAGAGTGGTTGGACGATGTGGAGGACGACGTGGAGGGAGCCGTTGACAAGGGAGGGAGGAACAAAAAAAAGGCAGAGCTATAAAGACAACGTTCGTCGCAGCTGTCTCAGACAATGTTTACTGGGGTGTGACACTGTGACTGCCCTTGCACTTTCTCGAATAAGGGAAAGACGGGCTTTCTTTGAGTTAGGGGTCATAAATAGAAATTGGGGCGGAGACGTGAAAGAACAGTGAGCGGAGGGAACATCCAATTGCCAATTGTCTATGATATCGCTGAGACTTGAAAATTGAGACCAGTCCGAAGCACTGTGGGCTCCTTCGATGGGCTACACAACGAGTCATGAGTGAGTGTCGGTGTCTCGGCCTCTCATTATCAGGCCATGAACACAATCAACAGTTCTGAACACAAAACATCACCATCACAAGGGGGAGCTGGACTCGGAGGACAAAGCCAGGTTACTATGTTTATCTGGAGAGCACTGGATGGCTGCAGACAGAAGTCCTACATAGGTGGTCCATAAGTCGAGTGTGGATCCAATCTAAGATGTTCTAAAAATAGATCCACGCTCGCTTATATGCGGTGGCATCCATCTCTGGGGCACCTCGACTACTCACTTTCCAAAAAATTCGATGGGTCATACTTGGAGGATTCAGATGACATAGCCGTTCAGGTGGCCGTCGCAGCTAGACACCGCTCAGATAGATCTCGTCGTTCTCATTCTCGGTTTGGAAGGCTTGCAAAGAGAAAATAGCGTCGGACGGTGGCGGGGACGAGGAGCGAATGGCTCATGTGCAGGTCCTCCCTCAACGACATTGTTCTCAAAAAGCACGACATGCATATATACTTCTACCTTTGGTCCAGCCTGGGTAAGAATTGGGGATTCACTTTGACCCGAGACCATACTCTGCCAGCGTTTCATGGGACAAATTCCTTGTCGTTGCCGATGTAGACAAACTGAACAGGGACAAAAGCGCAAACACGAGCAAAGCAAAGGGTTGCGCGGAGTGGAGCAGCGTCTAGACTCAGTCAGACACCCACAAACTCAAAATCCAAACTTGGAAACAAAGGCACAGGCTACGTCTTTGCTATCAGCAAATATTCGCCTGCGTGGGCACGGCATCCCCTGTCACCTCATTGTGTGGGGACATCATTTATTACTCGTTACAGTCAACGGCGCCACTCGGAGCTTGGCCAGCAGCATCAGCAGCACAGCAGAGTGCATAACGCTGGTGTATCATTCCTTGCTGGACAATGTGGCGCAATGTAGGCCGTGTCCCCTTACATCGCCAACGCACAGGTCTCTCTAGTGCTAATCAATAGACTAATTCATTAACTCGGCTCCAGGTACAATACTCGAATATCCGCGAGCAAGAGAAAGTGGTGTGAGAGAGTTCGTTTCGTAAAGCAATCAAGCTCAAAGGATTTAACAACATCATAAGAAAACATAGAAAGTGAAATGCTTTAGTGAGAAATACATCAGTTTTGTGGCAGACGCGTGGTAATGGCGAAGGAACCAAAGTGCATTATTTAGCCGTGACCAGCTCAAGGGTCGTAATGTATTGAGGTGGACGGACGTATACGTATATCGTGTCGAGATCTATGATGGCCCAGTGAGACCAAGCAACCCGAGATATAATGTCAACTCACTCATGGTGGTGCCTTAATTATGTCTCCTCATCGCGACCCAGGCGTCGTCTTTGGGTTCCTTCTTTGCACCGGAGCATTGCCGCCAGTCTGAGGATCCGCCGTACCCGTGTT
This sequence comes from Ramaria sp. MG151, assembly GCA_003314545.1. Lineage (NCBI taxonomy): Eukaryota > Fungi > Basidiomycota > Agaricomycetes > Gomphales > Gomphaceae > Ramaria > Ramaria sp. MG151. The sequence continues at coordinate 41,289 of QMFG01000710.1, read as the reverse complement.
CAGATGATATTCAGAGGAGTACCCAGGGGGAAGCTCTACGACTTCAGTACCCCGCGACGTGATGACGCTTACAGGCGCCCGGCCAGAGTCGTGGTGTATGACATACACCTGGCTACCACCCTCCTGGCGATCTCGTGTCGAGATGCTCCCACTCCCGCTGACGCTGCGTACATGCGTCTCTTGTGCCTCATTCCACGTCTGCGACGGTACCGGCGCCGTAGCGTCGCTCCCCGTAGCTGAAGCGCGTGCCGTCAGATGTGAGGGGCCATCAGGCTGGAACGGTTCAGCATTGTACTCGCGCGGCAGTGTCGTTGTGGATGACGGACTGAGCGCTCCGATTGAGCGCTGCTTGGACACCGTCGAGGGCTGCTGGTGTTGCGAGAACGCTTGCCTGTCCGCAGGGGGGGACTGCGTGGGTAGGGAGTTATAATGAGCATTTTCACCTGTCGAAATAAATGGTATCGGCTCTCGCTCCTGTCCACGCTGTTTTAATGTTCGTTTGCGTCGGGAAATTCCAAAGGCAGCCAAAAGCGCCGCCAATGATCCCAACGCAACGCCACCCACGGCCGCACCCACAGTGGCGCTAGTCATGACTTGCTTGCTACTCGAGCTGCTGAAAAAAAAAAGACGGTCGGTAAGGACGGGTAACGACCAGAACCAGTCCCAGCTCACGAAGAGTCTGTAGCCAAGCAACTTGTGCTTCCGTCCCCGGAATGGATAGGACCGTTCGACCATGATAACCCAGTTGAATCCACGAGGGAGATAAAGAACGGAGAAGCCCAAGACTGGAAAGCATGTCACCGACTTGTACAATCCACCCTACTCATCCGCGACTCACAAGAGATACTGTCCAATTGATAGGTGACATGTCGTTGGATGTGATATTAAGTGGAGGGTGGAGAGCGGGAGCCACCTGTCAGAGGAGTCCCGTCAGCCCGGAAGTAAAAGAATATACAATGGTGTCATACCGTAAAGGTGAACGGAGGAGTACCATTCTGGGGAGTCACTCTGATATCACTGCACTGTAGAGCTTGGCATTAGTAGACATGAATACAGCACAAAGTTTCGTTATCCTCACAGAGTTTACCCAGCCATACATAGACAATGCACCGCTTGAATACTCAGACTTTACGGCGAGTGTGTTGGTAGGCATGGTCCAATTGGCACAGTTGGGTGTAGATGAGGAATTCGCATAAACCGTGTAAATCGCTTGGCAACCACTGGAACGGTCATTAGTCGGAACATTATATGTAAACACCCAAAGTAAAACGCACCCCGTGTTACCATTGGAATCAAACTAGAAAAGAAGGTGAGTTTGAAGCAAAAAAGATTAAAGTCTAATTTTGAATCACCATGCAGACTTCGTACTAAGAGCCCCATATATCAATTGTGACGCATGACCTGAGCCAAAGGATAGCACACGTACCTGTGTATCGGGGGCAAACGGAATAGTGAGATCCTAACGGCCAAGTTCGAAATCTATCAGCGGAGAACATCATGAGAGGACATCCACTGACTGCGATTGGATTGGGACCCGCAGGGATAATGAATGGGAAGACATAATTGCTAGAATATCGTGTCACTAGAAATCCGGACCTGGATAAAAGAAAAAAATATGCCCTTACGAAGTATATATTTGGAGATAATACGGAGCGACAGGGTCAGGACTGATTGGGAAACCATGAGTGTCAAGAAAGAACACCATGATTACAGTAAAACGAACCCTGTAGCTGGTTCCCGCTGCCATGTGATGTGGATCGTCTCGCATTGCGCTGTAATGGGCACAGGTAGCGGTGCTCCCGAAGGCGTCCATTGGAAATACCAGGACTAGAAGTGGAAAAATAAGCTGTGTGACGAGACAAAGAAAGAGCTCGTAAAACTAGGGATGTGAGTGATCACCTGTGTGAACCAGTGGGGAGCTCCAGAAGCCGCGGCTGCGAAAGTGAACGCAGAGAATACCAGCGGGAGCGCAAAAGCCTGGAGAGGACTGCCGCAGCACATGTGAACACACCAGGGTAGCTGGACGTGGAGGGAGACAAGGAGCGGACGCTTACTTGTGCTATGATCGTCTACGCGATTATTGACTGTAGTGTTGATACATATCCGTACCGGGACCACGTTTCCTGGCCTAATCGGGTCGAACAGCGCTCGGCAAGTGCCTTCGCTTCAAGGACCACTTGTTTAAGGTCTTTCTTCCGACGTCTGATTATCTCATTCATGTACCTTGCAGACAAATAAGGACTTTCTCAGCATCACATTTGCAAATGCCAGGTGAATCTCGTGCGACACTCTGATTATGCGGAGATTCGCTTGGATCGGATCAATGATGCCTCCAGTACCATTAAACCTTGTGGATTCAAGTGTAGTCAGGGCATGTGGTCCCAATAGAGTATATTTTGTACGGAACGTCAAGCACGAAGTACATGGTAGGAGGGAGACAGAAGAGACCAGGGGTTAATTTCGGTGTTCAATCAGATTGATCAAAGAAAAGCGTATATAGAACAACATTCGTTCAAGAAGTCACTGATTAATTGTGTCAACTATGATCTGGAAGCTGAAAATGTTGAGATGCAAACTCACTGTAGCTGGCGGGGTCAATATGATCGGGCAGCTCTGTTACCGCCACCTCGAATCTGGCCTGAATGTCATTCATGACAGTCTGGTCCGACTCGGTGGATATGAACGTGATCGCAAGACCTTTGGTACCAAAACGACCTGCACGACTGGAAACAAACATTGATATCAACTGCGTGTTTCTTGGATTTTAGTGCCTCCTTACCCCACGCGGTGCAGGTAGCTGTCGGCATCTGCTGGAGCGTCATAGTTGATTACTATGTTCACTCGCTCAACGTCTATACCACGACCAAAGATATCAGTTGCGACCAAAATTCGCTTTTCAAAATTTTTGAATTGCTTGTAACGAGCAATGCTTCACGACAAGATGCTCTCAGCACGCAGGAACCAAGGATGCGAAATATTACATACCGTTCCTCCTGCTGTAAACCCGAGTGAATGCTGATACTTGGGAAATTGCATTCCTTCAGCAGCTTGTCCAACTCTACTGCACGAGCCACCGATTTCACAAAGATGACAACCTGACAAAGTATGAGGAACGTAAATATTAGGTTTGGATTACTGAATAGACCTGGTTGAACTCCAAGGTGTCTAAAAGGTCGTTCAACTTCCGGTTCTTAGCCACTTCGTCAAGCTTGACGAAGTGTTGCTGCAAGCCGTGGAGGGTCAACTTCGCCTCGTCGTCAACGAAAATTTCCAAGGGCTATTGTATTATGGTGGCCGTCAGCATCGCCAAAGCCGAAAACATGAAGACGCACATTCGCCATAAACTTTTTGCAGGTGACGCGGATATCCTTGGCCAGCGTCGCACTAAACATCATAACTTGCTTCGAGTGTGGCGTGACGCGGAAAATTTCCTGTACGTCTCGGCGCATGTCTGGCGGCGCATATCCGAAAAATAGAAGATAGGACCGACAAAAAGGGAGAATAATGTGAGAACCTTGTTGATGCGACGCGCGGAGAAGAGGGGAAATGGTTGCCAACGAAAATAAGGAAGACAATAGAAGAACTCCTCGTGTGCCAACCCTCGTGCGTCCCCCACCCAACATTTTGCACTTGCCTCCCTCACACCACATCACAAAATACGAATCAACATGCCCCAGTCACCACCCAGACAACTATCTTGTATCCAAAAGGGTTCCCGACGACGAGATTCGGCTATGATGCACCAAGTGAGGCGGGGGACGCCAAGAATAAAACGACGCGAAGGCGCGACGGGAGTCGATGATAAAGAGAAACGAGGATGTAGCGGAGGTGCCGAGTGACTAACCGAGCTGTTCCAGCATTTTATCGCACTCGTCCAATACAAAGTGCTTGACGTGCTTTGAATTCAGATACTTGTCCCGAGCGAGTGCATTGAGACGACCAGGGGTGGCAACGACGATATGCGGGCACGTCTTGGGATCTTTGAGAAGCTCAGCGTCTTTTTGAACAGGAGTCCCACCGTAGAAAACACTGGTTCGGATATCGGGCATGTACTTTGCAAAGCGGAGGTATTCATTCCGGATCTGGAACGCTAGCTCACGCGTATGACATAGGACAAGCACCGAGACCTCGCCATCCTGAGGTTCAAGCTGTTGAAGGGTCGCAAGGACAAAGACGGCGGTCTTGCCATGACCAGATTTAGCTTGACAGAGGACGTCCATGCCCAGTACGGCTTGAGGGATACATTCTTGCTGCACTTAAGAATGGTAGAAAAATAAGTTTTAGGCATGAAAACAGACACAAAGGAGAGCAAACCTTCAGAAGGATGCTCAAAACCCAAGTCACTAATAGCCCGCAGAAGCTCGGGCTTTAGCAAAAAGTCCCTAGTTATGAACCGCTGACATCAATAACGCGCTTTTTGCGGTGGAAAAAGTGCCATCCACTAACCTAAATCCGGTCGAATGGATGCCAGTGTAGTTTTTCTTATCCTTGTCGCCATCCGCACCCCCGGCGGGTGCTGCCACAGCATCAGCACCAGCGGAAGCACCGTTGTGGGCAGTGGCGGGGGCACCGTTGGTGATGTCGTTTTCATCTTCGTAGTCGATAAGTTCCTCGTCACGCGAGCTCATGGTGTTCAGTAACTAGCTCTAAAATGAGTTTGAGGGTTGTCGACGGAGAACAGTGCAAGACTGAGAAGAGCAGGCAAGTAGTGAGAGGAAAGAAGGTTCGAACTTTAAACTGAGCTTCAACTCAGGCGCTTGTTGCCATCGCTTGTAAACACGCTTGACAATATATCTTCTTCGCCATGCAGCCTGTTAAAAGGAAGGACGCGCCACGGCTCAGACTTCCTGCGGTACGATATTGGAAAGGAAAGGCTCCAAAAGGGGTTGCTGAAGCGCAGGATTCCGATTCCGATTCTGACACTGTACCGCAGGGGGCAGAGCCGACAGATGTTCCTATCGGTGGCTTAGATGCTGGTGACAGTGAAGAGAAAGATGAAGATGAGGAGGAGGAAAGCGTTGTCCCACAGCTGAAGGTCCAAAAGACCATGAACGTGGCACTGAGAAATGTTAATATTTCAAATGACGGTAAGGTCATTGTCGATGGGAAAGAGGAGTCAGGACGGACACTAGTTGAGCAAGGTGTGTGCTGAATTCTTTATATATCTTTGACTCCTTTAACTCTTACGCAGAGTCCGAAGTGGAGAGCCCAGATGATGATGAATTGCCTAAAGATGCTCAGAAAGAGACTGATGTATGTGCATATCAAATTCGTCCCAGCCTGGCATGTATTGATGCTCGTTTACGTAGTCCAGTGAGTACGAAAGTGACTCTGGAGAGGATGATGTGAAACCTGCCGCCATGTTTAGGCCAGTTTTTGTTCCCAAGTAGGTCATTGGTTCACACCGTATGTAATGCCTAATATCAAACGGTCCATAGACGTGCTCGTGAAACCATTTTAATTAGAGAGAGTGAATCTCTAGAGTCAGAAGAGGCCATTCGAAAGCGGGAGCTTGAAGCAGAGGAGCGACGGAAACAGAGTCATGATATGGTCGCAGAAAGTATAAGACGGGAATTAGCAGAAAGCAAGTACCATTGTGCTGGTTGTGTTTTTATCGCTCTTATGTTTCGATTGATAGAGGAGACGGAAGAGCATATACCGGACGTCGATGACACCGATGGGGTTGACCCAACTGCTGAATTTGAAGCATGGAGGCTGCGTGAGCTAGGCCGCATCAAGCGTGAAAAGGAGGAAATGGTTAGACTTGAGGAAGAGCGAGCAGAGATCGAGCGTCGAAGAGCTCTCCCAGAGGAGGTTCGGTTGAAGGAGGATCTCGAGCGTGCCCAGAAAAGCAGAGACGAGAAACCGAAAGGACAGCAGAAATTTTTGCAGAAGTACTGGCACAAGGGGGCATTCCACCAGGTGTGCATGAGTTATGGATTGACCCCTTGCCTTAGTTGACGTCATTTCGACAGGACGAAGAAATACTCAAACGTCACGACTTCACGCAAGCCACAGAGTCCACGGTGGATGTTACTCTCCTTCCAAAGGTCATGCAAGTTAGGGACTTTGGAAAGCGAAGCCGAACAAAGTATACCCATCTCCTTGACCAAGACACCACTCTTGGCAACGAAGGCTTCGGTGGTGCAGGCCCTGCGAAGCCAAACGCTGGACAAGGTTGCTTCCTGTGCGGTGGACCGCATCTGAAGAAAGGTATACAGTGGACCTATACTCTCTTATATCTCAGCTTAAATGCTCTTGCTTTCACAGACTGTCCCCAATTACAAAACCTGTCAGGTGTCGCAGGTTCCGGAGCAAATCGGACAGTGTTCGCCAGTGGTGCGAATAGCGCATTGCCGGCTGAGCGGCAATGGGGCAAACGGGAGGAAAGAGAGTCCAAATCGTGGAAGAATAGAGATCAGGATGAAGGGTATCGTGGTGGGGACCAAGATCAGCGCTCTCGTCCCAGCTACCGCTCTGAGCGAGAACATAGTTCTGATCGAAAAAGAGATGGCTATCGTCGACGCTCGCGATCGAAACCACGCGCTCGTAGTCCAGACCGGCGAATCAGACGTCGATCAAGGAGTCGTTCCGTTGGCCTGGACGCCAGAGATAGAGACAAGCGAAGACGAATAGATTGAAATGTCATTTTTTTAGTATTATATATATATATATCTGCGTAGTTGCAACGCCGCGGCGCCTATGAAGTCGTCTGAGCGCTTTAAGGCACCAAGGCTCACCGCCTTCCCCGTTTTTCCCACCCGTGTCGCCGCTTGACATCAATGTACTTATCACACGCGAGGACCCGCTTCTGGAAGCAGAGACTTTTAAGGGCATGTCTCTATCCACGCGCTTTACCTCAGCTCTCCCCTTGAGATATCAGGCTGCGGTCGTTTTGTGTCCAATATTTCATCATACACCAGCTATAATCGATGGGAGACAGAAAGCCATCGGTCGCGGTTATAGGTAGTGGTACGTTTCGCTCTTATGTTTTCTAGGAATTTCGGCCCAACAAAGTCGCAGGTCTAGCAGGCCTTACTGCAGCCTACCTACTGTCGTCAAGCGGAGCGCGGACTGGCCTCGCGTTTGACGTACACATCTTTGAGAAAGTCAGTGTCTGGATCACCAACTCCTAATTCGTCTTTAACTTGTTTATCCTAGGCTGCTGCGCTAGGCATGGATTCCCATTCGATTTCCGTACCAACTGGCAATCGCGGCGAATGTAGAATAGATGTCCCTATGCGGTCTTTCCAAGGTTTTTACATTCCCTAGTTATTTTAAGGTGTCTAACGAAGCAATGTTTGTCTCAGGTGGCTACTATAAGCAGCTGATCGCGTTGTATCGTCACCTCGGTGTTAAATTCCGCCATACCGATTTCTCCTACTCGTTTTCTGCTCTGACATCAACAGCCAAAGAGATATTAGACTTGCGAACATATTTCATTTATAACGGATCTTCGGGTGCCAAGGGAGTCGGCTTCCCAACGAATAATCCGTACTATTTGGTCCAGGATTTCGGAAGCCAACTTATATCCTTCTTCTACTTTACCCTCGCGACTATGGTAACGTTATGTATTTACCTCCGACTCCTCCTTCTTGCATCTCCAATCTTTCGGCCCGAGCCATCTGTCACCTTTCATCAGTGGATCTCGCAAACCACTCCCAAAGGTATATTGGCGCGCTGGACGCGTTTTGACGCGTTTTGGCGCGAGTTTACACGAGAAGTCCTCATTCCCATGTTCTCTGCTGTATGTACTGCTCCTGAAGAGGATGTACATGCACATCCAATGGCCGAATTTCTTGGTTCGTGCTTCCAAAATCAAACTTCAATATCTACTCATGCTCCCAAAGAATACATATGGGTGACAATTGGCAGTCACCATTATGTTGTCCAACATGGGGTCCGGGATGTAGTATCGCGTCTGGTCCAACACGTCCCACACATCCATTTATCGACCACCATTGTGTCCATCACCACCGACCCATCCGACTCTAGCAAACTATCCATCCAGACTACTGAAGGGGCTTACGCAGGATTTTCACATCTCATAATTGCCACACAGGCCAACAACGGGGTTCCCTTGTTAACCTCGTACTATTCATCTTTACCTGAGGACGCGTCTGAACATCGACAGGGTCTCGGGGAGTTGATTCAGTGTCTCAAGTCATTCCAATATCGTAAGACGGTGGTTATCAACCATACCGACGATACTTTCCTACCACTGGACCAACGTGACAGGAGAGATCTCAATCTGGTCCAGGGCACGAAACAAGAATCAGAAGAGATGCAGTCTAACACGTTGACAGTACCCATGTCATACACCATGACGACACACGTACTGCATAAATCAAAGGACATGCCAATTTATCAAACCACAAATCCAATCATTTCCCCTCGCCAAGATAGCATTCTGTCCGTTGCTGTTTTGGAACGTGCAGTCCTGACAGCCGAGAGTAAAGCTGCCCTTCAATTACTCTCGCATCAGGAAGAGGGTCAATGGCCCTTCACCAAACCCTCTACTTCTTTGGGGCGACTGCAGGGCGCGGGTCGTTTACAAGGGACCGCATGGCCCGGAATATGGGTATGTGGATCATATGCCCACAGTGGTATACCATTGCTAGAGGGGTGTGTCGCTAGTGCAAGAAACATTGTTGAGCAGGGCATTTTATGTTGCGAAGGGGTCACGGTACATGACGAGCCATGGTAACGATGTAAACCAGTTGCTCTGTATTGTTATGCGTATGGCAATTGGCAACGGGGGGTGATAAAATTACACTGATTACTTTAAATGCGTCTCTTTCTCTCCATCTCTGAGTAGATGTCCAATGGTGTTCTCGTATTCTGGTCTGGGGAAGCGGTTGATGTCAAAATATACAAATCCACTGGAGAGTAAAGCACCTTCAAAAATATCTGCTACGTCAAGAGTCTCATCACGCCCCATGAGAATATCAAGGTGAATATTCGATTGGAATTGGGCAAGCGCAGGCATGTGCGGGTTCTATCAGACCATAGAAATAAATAAATACTCTAAATGGTGTCAATGGATGCATACCGCAGCGACAATCTTGCGTTCCATCATCTGTCGCACAGGCAGATGTAAGCCAAATAGGTTTCTCTGCATGGTCAGTTTCAGGTTGTCCTGCGTTTCTTCCCACTGCAACAGGCTGTTTCTCAACGGAGGCTCGGAGCATGCAGAATACTCTGACGCACCCGTTCCAGACGTTGCTGGATAACACTGCCACCTTTGACTTCGTTTGCAAGACTTCTCAGTCCATTACGAAGGGTGTCGTGAAGTCCCAGCTCGTTCGCAGTATCTTTCACGGAAGCCTTTGATGGGCCTCCTGCAGCGGGCACAAGACGTAATGAAGAATCCTATGTGACGGTAAGAGGATTACGATTTCGACTAGAAGAAAGATCCGTACCATGTATGCAAAGGAGAAAATGGACGCAGAGGTAGAGTAGAATGTGTGGCGCGACGCGTCACCAGCGTCACTCAAGGACGTGACTTCAGAGTCACAAGCTTACTATTAATATTGTGTGGTAGCCTCTTTTCAGACTATTGACGTTTTCTTGTGTCTGTAAACAGCCTCCCTTAATAAGTATGAATTCCTCTCAATTCCTCTCAAAAGATCATGATTGCTACAGCCCCTCGTTTAGTTTCCGGAAGATATCGATACCGTGTGTGCCTAATGCCGTCGCGCACGCAACGGCAGAAGCTCCAACACAGCGCATGCGCACGACTGCTTCTTTGGAAGTGATTCCCCCAATCCCTATAATGGATATACGTTGCAAAGGCGGATCCGGATGTTTCGACAGGAGCTTCCGGAACATGTAAACATTCCTGCCAGGAAAAATGCGAACGGTTTGAGCACTAATTAAATGAGATCACGAGGTGGACTTATACCCGAGGGATAGTGCATGTATCGGTTCTCCTGCTAGCCCACCAGTGACTGTAGGAACCGCGAACTCCGAAGTTCCCCCAGGCTTAGAAACTGCTTTCTCCGCACCAGGAATAGTTTGATCTTGGAACACCACACTAGAACCTAGTGTGTTTGTGCAACTCAGAAAGGAAACACAATTCGTCTTTATGCCGTTTTCGGCCTCTGTGGAAACACTGGCCAGTAGATCCACCATGTGTTGAAACTGGCCTGCGTGGACATAAGGTGCGAGTTTTAGTCCAATAGTGAGAGTGGGATCCTGCTTAAACCGTGTACGAAAGACGTCAAGGAAGGGAGCGAGACTACGTGGATCATACGCTGGCGGGGGATGTCCAAGAATGTTAGGACAAGAGGTGTTGAATTCAATTCCGATCTTTGATAAGTCAGGCTCAGTGGTGTCATTCAGCACGAGGCGAAGTTCCTGGATTAAGTCCAGCATTTCAGATAACTCCTGTATGGAGGCTGGAGCGATGCTGATTATGAATGGTTTAAACCCTTTCCGTTTGGAAGATGTAAGTATTGAGCGGATCCAGCTAAGATATTGCAACAATGAATGCGGGGAATAAGCATAGCTATTGATCGATGTGTTTCTGTGCACGAGAGCGTGCTAGAGAATAAAACAAGCAATGAGGTTAGTCAGCAAGAAAGTAACAAATTATCAAGACCTTGTGTATTGTATTGTCCTCAGCGAAACCAAGTGTTGTAGCTGTGCGAGTCGTTACACCTCCAGTCCAATCAGACATATAGAGCGCATCCAATTGCGCACGAGAGGATGCCCACAGACTGGAGGAGTTCAAGATTGGTGGGTCTAACAATAGCCTCTGAATTCGAGCCATCTCAAACTCAAATTCAAGTCCAGGGGGGCTGAGGGCTACAAGTGCAGTTGATGTCGGACTTTCAAGGGGGCGTACGCGGTTTGGAAAGGAAAATACAAGATCAAGTGGGAGCATTTATCGATATTTGTCAATAACACAGATGAAAAATACAACCAAAAGACAAGAACTTTATTTCAAAGCATCTTCGCGATCTAAGACTTCCTTTTGAAGCTTGACAAGAATGGTCGTTCGAGCAGGGAAAGCATCTGTAGGGACAGAATGCGCTGTAACCCTTGCAGGCTGGAGAGCGGATCGTGGGAACTATGATCACTTTCGTTATCGGATAACACTCACAAATCCCAAGCCATCTAAGACGGCTTCCACAATACCAGCAGTCAATGCCGAGCAGCTGAGGGAGCTCATGTCCCGAGGGATAGATATATGTCGTGTGATTTGCGGGTCATTGTCTATGAGCATATCTGGGGAAGGACCTGTATCGGCGGATACACCATATATGAGAGAGTGAAGTCTACACACACTCATCATCGTTTTCCACACTCCTTTCAATTGCATCCGCTGGTTTACCAAAAACGGCTCGCCACAATTGCGTGTGGATCATCATTAATGCAGGTAGAAAACGGATCTCGCGTTTGGGGGCTTTGGATGTAGCCTCTGTTCGCCAAATCATCAATTCAAGGTAGCGTGTTCCAATCCGATAACCTAGAGTATTTAAGCTGCATGATAAGAGTTGATGAGAGTGGTGAGAAACTATAAGACAACACAAACCGACGCTCAAGATCCTCAATTCCACTGACGCGTTTCTGGGTGTACTGTATTATCTCCGAGAAAAGAAAAGCGAACGCGGAAGCCGAGACTTCTGATGTGCGTGTTTTGTTTAGTGGTCTGTCATAGATTGTATTTCGAGGAGGGACCTTTGCTTGGGAGCTGAGAGTGGTGTTTATAGAAGGGGTGGTAGGTAGAGAGAACCGGTTGGTAGATGTCGATGTATTTGACGATGAAAGGTGATCTGCAGCAGGCAATGAGCTGTTAGATACTAACGAGAAACGCGAATGTGGCTGAACGTAGGACATGGTGACCTAGACTTGTGACCAGCCTGTCACTAACTGGGAGATTTCGCTGTTTTTCTTATGGCTTAGCAAACTTTTGACTGACAACGTTCTACAGAGACACATGGCAACAAAAGCGTGACAACGAGGTTGTTCGTCAAAGGAGCTGAGTTTATATTTTACTATATCGAGCTACTCCCTGTTTGATTCGAAACATTGAAAAAGACGTGTTGATGTAGAAATTAGATCATCTTTCCCCACCGAAGGATATAGCACCTAGCCCTTTAACTAATTCGTCCAAGCAGTCTTCGTTCGTCAAATCTATACATGCACCTGTAGGGGTCTTTGCTTGAGTGGGCAGCTTGCTCGGAGGATGCAGAGAGCGTGGTGATTCTGGGCACAAAATATCAGCAGGGAGGCTGAAAATGACATCGAGTGGATGCGCACCGCGAGGAGATCCTGAGGCCAATTTGCTTTCACGGACAATTTTTGGCGTGCGACGTGCAGGTCGCTCGAACAATGGCTTTAGCTGACCACCGCAGTTATTCTTTCCACAAACTAATATTGAACACATTTGTGGAGCGTGAGTGGCACTTGCGAGAGTGCTCAATAGCATATATACTGACCGCTGCGTTCAATATTTATAGAGTTTGAATGACGACCATAAACCTTGCTGCACTGTAGACATTCCCACTGGAATTTGTAATTGATTTCGTATGAGTGCCTTTTCTGTGTTGCATCGCAGTAACCCCATCAGCACAAGAAGCAATGCGGGGGGACAAGCAAAGAACGAACGCTAATGATAATGTCAGGTCGTGCTTTTGTGACACGAGCTGCCCTAAAAACGGGCAAGGTGACGGGTTTATCTTCAGCGACGGGAGGAATGTTGCAGTACTTGCCATGCCATGAAGTGCGGACCGTGTCCAGTATCGCGCAGATCCCCATCTAGGATCCAGACTGCAACGTGACACATTTCATGAGATAAGGTATTTCTGACACGCTCTGTATTTTTAGTCAATATTTCTCCACGCTTGCGGCGAAAGAAACGAGCCTGTACAATCCACCACTTTCGTGGAGAGTTCGATTGTCAGCTTCTGTGTCTTCTGCTCTTGCTTTCGTGTAGCCCTTCCAGCTGTAGTGAGCATCCTCACATTCCATACTAGCTCTGTCTCTGCCAATCTTCCATCGAATACTGCCGTATTTAGCTCCTCAAACAGAGTTCGCGCATACGCTTCCAATTCCAGCTGCTCAGGTGACAGCTTCTTCGTTTTTTTGGGAGAGCGCGAGGTAGAGGGTGTGGCTAAACCGGGAACACGACTGCGAGATGGGGTCTTCGAGTTGCTGGGTGGTACACGGGGAACGGGTTTCGCACGCACATGTGGATCACTACCCACCAATGGTTAGCACGTTCATACATGGAATGGAAATTGTATACAATGTCAAGATGGCAGAGTCATCCGAGTCGAGGAGATCAGGATCGAAATGGTTGAGGATTGGTGCATATGGTGTTAACGTGCGCCGAATAATTTTCTTTTTGATAGGTGAAGCGGAGGGGGAAGGATCTGCAGTGTCAACGTCGGTATCGCTAATGTAGATGACGTCTGGATCATCATTTTCAGTTGGGGGGGTTGTATGCTCGTTACCCTTTCCTTTGTTGGAGGGTAGTTTTTGACTAAAGCCCAAAGATCGACGATATTCCTTGGAATAGCGAGACTAAAACATGATTTACGTACTGAGACGTTTCGCCGCCGCGACAACTATTGGGAATTCCACCTGTGAAAGGGTCCGACAACAGCCTGTTGGGTATGGTTTTCGTCTGATTAGGATTTTAAATTTTACAATCAAGAAGCGTACTTACAGCGCGTCCTCGTCAGAGTCTGAGGAAATCACGGTGATAACGGGTTCTCTAAGGGTGTAGGATCAGTTATACGTTGGGGTCACTGCGACTCGAGCACTTGCTCCTTGGTGTGCTCCTCCTCGCTGTCGGGAATGATTTCATCATCTGGAGGCCATGTTTTAGTTTTGGCGAACGGTGGTTTTGAAGGTGAAGAAGTGAGGTAGCTTGTTGAAGGTCGGGGCCAAATTTCCTTTGAGTCTGGTGCTTTCTGTGAGGACATGTAGTGTTGTGAGGAAAAGTTTGTAAATCAGTGAGAGCGCGTTCCAGTTTGAAGGCTACGGGTAACAGACTTATAGAGGGTTTTGCAGCCCGTATACGTTGGAGTGGAACAAAGAATCTATAATCAACTTGAATCTAGATTCAAACACTGATCGCGACTGTCACGTGCCACGTGACCATTTTTACTCAAGAAAGCACAAGGGACCTTGGTTCTTTGGACATTTATATAACACTAGCACAATCACAACAAGCCAGAAATCCAGGTACTTAAGTCACGCAGTACATCATCGTTGACACTGTGCTCCAATCCTGAATACTCTCGATACGCTAGACCCGTGTCCTTAATCTGTAAGGACGAGCGCAGCCATTGCGTAACTTCTAGAGCGGTGTGAAGTGGAATTTCATTATCAGCCGTACCGTGGGCCCAGAATATCGGTGGACAAAGGCCAATGTGGGTTGTCATGATAGCCTGTTCGAATCAGTGCCCTGTTTACTTGTGATCGTAAGCAGAGCTAACCTCCCTGAGTTTAGACGGTAACCAGCCAGCGAGAACTCCTATGCCACCCAATTTGTGCTTTAATGTCAAGCCAGAAAGAAGAGCCATAGCGGAGCCTTGACTGAAGCCTATAAGTAGTATTTTGTTAGGGGGTGTCCCGTCTTCGATTAGGTTCTCGATAATGCTCTGTATATGCTGCTTTGAAGCCTGGGCAGTGAGTGTGTCATCTTCCAGTAAACCGGGTGGCAGAGCATGGACATCAAACCACCGAGGACCTTCGCTGCCTCGGTGAAACGTTATGGGTCCTATTTCGCTACCATACATTGGTTATATTTATCCAGCACTACGGTCAAATTCTAGGACTCACGCCTGGGGGAGCATCCATTTGATGTTTGGCAGATTCTTCGATAGAAGAGTTACCCAGGGCAGCCACGAAGAGTTTGTCTGAGATAGACCCTATTTTGTTTTAAGCAAAATCAGAGGCAACTCATAGATATTGGATGAACTTGCGTGTAGAAATACGACAGTGGCGACTGGGATGGCATTACCAGTAGCTGGTATTATCAACATTATTATTATTTGTTTCCGGGAGTCTGGCAAATACCGCAAGCAGTTTCGGCATTTTCCTTGACCTCAGTCTTCCCCAGCGTTCCCTTTTCCTACTGTCGTTGTCGCTGTTATGGGGAACACCATTGGTAGCTGCTGCAACTGCTGTGTGTATTCTACTTTCTGTTTGTAACTCCAAGTCTTACAACACGATACTAGTTGGGTCGCGCAGGTCGCACGCATATGAGCCTCTTCTCCTTGACAGTGAGCGTGAGGCCGTGGCAGATCTTCTTCAATACCTCGAGAGTACGTCTCACACATCCGTGCCCTACGTCTCGATCCTCAAACACTCTATTTAGATCGAACTAACACCAACTTCTTTGCCGGTTCACCACTTTCGGCTCTTACAACTCTTTCATTCTCAGACAATGTCGATCTGCAACGGAGTGCCGCCCTGGCATTTGCAGAAATTACGGAGAAGGAGGTTCGCCAAGTTGGCAGGGATACTCTTGATCCCGTCTTGTTTCTTCTTAGCAGCCACGATACAGAGGTCCAACGCGCTGCCAGCGCAGCGCTAGGAAACTTGGCAGTGAACAGTGCGTAATTATCAGAGTTGTTTGCATCGCTTAACAGCTTTACAGCGGAAAATAAACTACTCATTGTTAAGCTGGGAGGACTCGAACCCCTTATCCGTCAAATGTTGAGCCCGAATGTCGAAGTCCAGTGTAACGCTGTCGGTTGTGTTACGAATCTTGCCACGCATGGTATGTCTTCTGCACGTAAAGTTTGCCCTTCGCGATTCAATTTCCGCAGATGATAACAAGACGAAGATCGCTAAATCTGGGGCTCTCGTCCCCCTTACACGTCTCGCGCGGTCAAAGGATATGCGTGTACAGAGAAATGCAACTGGTGCACTTCTGAACATGACACATTCAGGTGTGTTTCTGTTGTTATTCTTCTGACTATGAGTAATAGATGAGTTGCAGATGAAAATCGTCAACAGCTTGTGAATGCAGGCGCCATTCCTGTATTGGTTAGTTTACTTAACTCACCCGACACGGACGTCCAATATTACTGCACAACTGCTTTGAGCAACATTGCTGTCGACGGTGCGACTTCTCACTACCTTTGTCAAGTTAATAATTATAACAGGATATCCATTACAGCCAACAACCGGAAGAAGCTTGCACAAAGTGAACCTAAGCTCGTCCAGAGCTTGGTGCTTCTCATGGACAGCCCCAGCCTGAAAGTACAATGCCAAGCCGCCCTTGCGTTACGAAACTTGGCCAGTGATGGTGCATTCCCATACGTATCATTACCTCCTAGGCTTAGCTAACGCATCTTTTCTCAGAGAAATATCAGCTCGAAATCGTCAAAGCAGATGGTCTCGCCGCGCTGTTACGCCTTCTGCAGTCTGCTTATCTACCACTTATTCTGTCTTCCGCCGCCTGTGTGCGCAATGTGTCCATCCACCCATCTAATGAATCTCCTATCATAGAATCAGGCTTCCTTAACCCACTCATCCAGCTTCTCTCTTTCGAGGACAACGAAGAAGTTCAATGTCATGCAATTTCTACGCTTCGTAACCTGGCTGCAAGTTCTGAAAAGAATAAGGGTCAAATCGTGCAGGCTGGTGCAGTAGCAAAGATCAAAGACCTTGTTCTGGGTGTTCCTCTCAACGTACAGAGCGAGATGACAGCATGTGTTGCTGTTCTTGCATTAAGCGGTGAGTTGGTTTAAGTGTTTGGTATGGGGACTAGGGCTAAACATATTTCAGATGATTTAAAGCCACAGCTCTTAGAGATGGGTATTTGTGAAGTCCTTATTCCGTTGACGAACTCCCCCAGTGTCGAAGTGCAGGGCAACAGTGCGGCAGCGCTTGGCAACCTGTCCTCAAAAGGTATGTCGACGTGATACCTACAAGCTCAATATTTCCTGAGTTTCCATAGACAGCCGAACATCTTCAGAAGATTATGCAGCTTTCAATGACGTATGGGACAAGCCCGACGGTGGCCTGCATACCTACCTTTTCCGATTCCTCACAAACCCTGATCCTACCTTCCAACATATCGCTGTCTGGACAGTCGTGCAGCTCCTCGAGTCAGGGGGTATGCGTCTCTTATCACGGCCCGATCTATTATGTCTGATCTGCTATTTTAGACCAAACCTTGACAGCAAACATACGTTCCTCAAATCTCTTAATCCCTCATATCCGTGCACTGGCACAGTCGCCGCCAACGAGTGTTTCATCTTCCGTTGGCTCGCGTTCGCATCGCACCGTTTCACAATCTTACGATGGCACAGAACAAGGCGAAGGCGCTGGAGAAATTGCAGCCCTTGCCAAGCGTATCCTCGATTTTGCTGAGGGTGATACCAACGTCTTCCATCCTGTTTCAGGTTCGGCACAGCCCCATGCTCGTGCAGATGGTGCCGGTAACGATGATTCGGGTGACGAGGATCAGTTGAGAAAGAGTGTTCGAGAAGCGTTGGGGGTTCCCGGAAGCCATGATGCACAATATTAGTATTTTGGTCCAGCCAGATTACAGTAAATTTTTGCTCTATGCATATATATTTACGGACGTACACCTGGTGAAGGTTTTAGTTGTCACCCAGATACGGAATATCCATTCTTATAAGATTGTAATACTCACGCACTTGTAAATATGGTCTAAGCAAACGACTCGAGATTCTTGATTGAATAAGTACAGTTTAACACAACACAAGGGGATGCGGTATTAGACAATGGAGCCAAACCATGAAACGTGTACTGTGCTGTACAAGGTGTGTGGCATCAAGAAGGGAAGAGCGTGAAGAAATACAAATGTGGGGTGGGAGGTGGTAATATTCGATGGGACAAAGGAAAGCAGACCTGGAAACAGAAGACAATGAAAGCGACGTAAAAATATGACGAGCTAAGATTGAAGTTGAGGTGTAGGATAGTGTGCTGATGACGGATAGAGAAAGTCCGTTGGCGGCAATGGGCCCAAAACATAAACGTGTTGCAGGAGAGAGGCATATAGTTCGCATCGAGATGAGGTCCGACATGAGAGCGGTTTTGCTGGAAGGCGAAGAAGCCCGAGATTATGCGCCATACGGGAAACTGGCACGATGGTGGTAGGGGTCATTAAGACCCGCATTAAGGCTAACACCATTTCCAAAGGACCCAACGCCGGCAAGTGGGCTTGAAAAAGCGCTAGCAGACCCGAAGCCGGTTCCAGCGTGGTTGCCTCGAAGAGCGCTGTGTGCAGAGTTATTCTGGAGTACATAGCCTTCAATAGGCGAGTGGTGCTGCAAGCTGGCGTGCAATTGCTGGCTATGCAGCTGGGTCTGCCCGGGACCGGGTTGCTGATGGGCATGCAAATTTGCTCCATTCTGGAGCGAATACAATGAGGACTGGTTGTACATATCCCCCATCTGGTTGAGCTGATTAGCATGATGTATCGTCTGGCCGTGGGGGTGTCGACCCTGATTGTGAGCGTGATTATGAGGATGACCTCCGAGACCAATGGCGAGATTGGCGAGAGCTTGATGTTGACTTGGATACGCGGGAACGAAATGACCAGAGTTCGCGGCATCCATTTGCTCGCGCTGAAGTTTGCTTTGGATACGCTTGCCATAAGGAGTGTTGCGAATGAGTGGGAGAATGGGTCGAATCCCTTCAACGAGCTGCGAAGAGGGTCAGATTGCACGGCAATAAATATTACATGTTTACACTCACGGCCATTCTTTGGTTTGGTTCAGCATAGTCCAAGGCCGTCTGCAATAATGTGAGATCATAGGAAGGGGAAGAGCTACTAACCATACCTGAACGCAATAATTGCCGTAAGAGTCTCTGAGTAGTTTCTCGAGGCGTGTACGATTGAGAAGTTCGTCGATCAACATCTTGCGGGTGTTATGCTCCGCGACGCGAATGCATTTCTCAATAACATTGGAACTAAACTTTTGAACGGATAACGCGCAAACATTGCCAGTAAACTGACGGATGACGCCATCACTGAACCTGTTATCATTCAAGTCGAGAATGTATTGAACGACCTGCCAAAACGGTTACAATTCAGAGCCATCAACTGGAAAACATTGGGGGGACTTACGTAGTTGCCATACGGATCCTGCACAAGGGTTAGAGCATTGTAAGTAATCTCTTGTACCAACTGAATTCTTTGCTGGTCGGAGGCATGGTCGATGCAACGTTGCAAGACGCAACAACCATGACGGTGAGTCGCGACTTCGACGCAGTTAGCAGCAACGGCATTGTAGATGAACTGGCGGGGAAAAATTAGAGCAACCAGCCGACATTGACTGAGAACGTACCTGATTGTCATCAGGCGCTAACTTGTTCAAACATTTCTGTATGACGTGGTTGCCGTTCAAATCCTTGATCAGCGTCACAACATGCAAGCTAAGCGCAACGATAATAGCATGAATCTGAGCATCGTATCTAAGATCAGCCTGCTTTTATCGTAAATGCGCATCGCCGTGCCCGGCCAGTAAGCGCAGTGCTGAGGGTTAGGAGACGGGGTACTCGCCTGCCGCTGAGTCGACAAAAAATCGATCATCTTTTGCACTGCACGGGTTCCGTGCATGTTGAGCGAGATAGTGACCAGGTCCGATGCCACGGATTCACAAATAACATTGCGTTGTTCATCAGTGGAATACTCGAGTAGCTTCTGGCAGAGGTAATTGCCGAAGGGGTCTATGACACTTTGAGCGTTATTGTCACCAACAACGATGAAATGCATACCGGTCATGAGATCTGCGAAATGACCGAAGGTTTCACGGAATATCATGTCACGGTGTTCAGGGACACTCTCTTCTAATTTTTTCTGCAGATAGCGACACCCGTGTTGGTCTTTGCAGAGCTGCGGGATCTCCCCCTTCAACTCTTCTAAACGAGTGCCAGCGAAACGATTGACTGAAGGCGTAACTGTGAGTAGAAAAAAAAATAGTATCATGGACACGCACATTCACGATCCACGTCACCTCTCTTGTGCTTAGGGCCATGCAAACCGTTCATTTTGCTGTCTGGTCCAACCATCCGGCCACCTAGCCCGTAGCGCGAGCCATGGTGATGATACAATGCAGTCGAACCACCACCTGTGCTTTGGGCGGAGTTCATCCTACCATGCTGGTCAAATCCATATGAATTGTACCGGTTTGCCTCGTTGGTATTGTTGTTAATGTTGTTGCCGATGTTGTACACAGCATCATGCACACCACCCCCGTTTCCGTACTAAAGCGACTCTGAACAATCTGCGAGCATATGACAGGACAATTTGCATACCTGCAGTGAATCATCCGAGTTCTGCTGGATTGATCCAAAGGATACCGGATTCTCAAATTGCCCATTCCCAAGCCTAGACAAAGTTGCCGACAGGTCTGATGCCGACACGCCCCCCTCGCCTATACTAGATCCACCGTGCTGACCACCTGGATGTTGAGGGTAATTGCCTGTCACAATACCTGGCCCAGCGCCAGAACCAGCACCTGGAGTGCCGGGGCTTTTATTCATGTTCGCAATGTCGGATCTGACGCCAGGGATCCCCGAACCAAGCGGTGTCGCAGGGACAGAGCGCGCCGTAGCCATACTGGATAGTGTGGAAAGGGGGTCGGACAAACCAGGAGGAGAAGAACGGCGAGAGTCATTAGGTGTATGATGCTGCGCAATACTGGGGGTCGCCGAAGCAGAGACTGTACTGACAGGAAGTTTGGACTTGGGCTCATAAGCGGGACCAAGCACACCTAGGTGATGATTAGGGTTGGTGGCATTGCGACGTTGCTCAGGACGCTGAGTTGTGACGGTGATATCAGGACCACGGGGAGGACCAGAGAACTGGGGCCACTCAGATGATTTGCCAACGGAGTCGTGAAGGCCACGCTGCATGAAAGTGTTGCGAGGCGTCTGCGAAAGAGGGGCCAGATCAAGCGCGACAGATGAAGCAGAAAGCTAAATAATGCATGAGAATGGAAGTCCTCAGGCAAATGAATCTGCTGCACCTTGTACTTGTCGTCATCTGAGGTTGGAAGATTTTTCATCGCGTCTGAAAAAGAGTGAGAAGCTGACACATGGGATGGCAAAAAAAAACGCACTATGCATTTCCTGGTCGAGCTGCTGATCGAGCATCATACCAGCATTAAATGCGCTCCCGCTATGGCTCCCGTACTGATGACTCTCACCAATCGCACTGGGCTCCTCCGAAAATCGGCTATTTTTCGCTCTCAGGATGCCTTGAGGATGCGAAACTGAATGCTGCCCGTTAGCATTTACGGTGTCGACAAGAGCAAGACTCTTTAGAGTGCCTGCAATATCGTCAACCTCCAGGCTTTCTGCTGAGGCCGAAGTGCGACGACTGGCAGGCATAGACTTGGCTCCCGCAGCGCGGGCCACGGGGCCAAGTCCGCTGGCTGAATTAGCACTGAGACCTTCATTAGGATGTAATATGGAAGCAGACGGTGCGTAGGTGACGGATTTCCGCTTATCAGCCTTGTTCATGGCGGAAGATAACGCTGTGGCGTGCATCTGGTGCTCGTGCAAGTAGTACCCGTCCCGCGTACCGGCTGCAGTTGGAGAAGGACGAACACCATTAACGACACTGGGAGCACGCGGTGGTGTCGTGGGAGCTGAAAGCGCCATATTATGGAGCCCGTTGGGTGAGGTAACTTCATTTGGGTCGACGGGGAGACTGAGGAGTTCGGCTGCCTGCTGCTGCTCGAGGGCTCTCATCTGGTCCTCGAAGAGTTTACGCTGGATGGCACGCTGACGTTCGTGCTCCATACGCTTGAGTTCAACTCTCTGAGCAATTCAATACGACCCATTCATTCAACCGTCAATAAGCTATATCGGTGATACATAGAGCTCAGGGCTTACGGCAGATATGTCAGGCATGTTAGTGCCTAGTCTCGCGGCCTTTCGAGGACTGTTAAAACAAGAAGGAAAGAGTAAGAGATGGTAACTGACCGAGTCTGCAAGATCAAGGAAGGCAGGAGGGCTCGTTCTGTCGTCCTGGGTATAGTGGGGCTCGTTGGAATGGGTATTGGAGTCCAGCGGAGAAGCAGTCGCCATTGGTGAACAACAAATGGTTTTTTTTACGAAGGGAGAGGATTGTTTGAAAAGAACAGTTGCTGAAAGGGTGAAGACAGAGAGAAAGGAGTCGCTAGTTGCACAACGTTAATCCTTGCAACAAGGACGTTAAGAAGAAAGAGAAAAAAGAAAGCGGCCAAGAGCAAGATACCTGCAAGTAGATGCTGTTTTGAGCCCGTCTAATGGACTGGTGGTACAAGGCGGTAATAAGCTGGTAAATGCGAAGTGAAATTGGGGACTGATTGAGAGTAGCAAGCAAGAGCTGGAGAGACTGACCTTTTAGAAGCTAGGAGGAACTATGTAAGCGGGCGTTTGTGGGTGTGCGGCCTTTGATGTGAAGTTTGGATCTCCGATTGCACACAATTTTCTGTAATTGCATACAATCTCTCGAGTATGGTACAAGACTAATTTAACTTCCCAGGACCCCGCACAATCATAATTCAAACTTTAGCCGCTGCAACTACCATTGGCCGCGGAGCACTTTTGCTCGACGGACGTTTCACACTATGGGATTTCGTGGGGGAAAACAAAGTAGTCACAAACGAAGCGACGGCGGTTTCCAGCCGAAAGGGCGATTCAGGCGGAGACTGATGAGTTCAAAAGTGTCCGCGGAAGTAATTATACCGTATGTTTCAAGATCCTCGGTCAAAAAAAAAACATGAATGTTTGCCGATCATAAACTAAGAATTTGCAGGTCGCCGTAAGGTCGCCGTGAACAGGAACATCCGAATTTCATTTGGGCTCCGAACGAAAATAGGTACCACTTACTATAAGAAGTTAGGCGCAAGTTTGAAAGCCAATGTAGTAAGCGCAAGGCTTGGCACACTAATTGACATCCATACTTTACCGCCAATCTAAATGTATACGACAGAAATGCCACGTTGAACCAAAAAATAGAGGTGGCTACGCGACGGCCGTAAGTTACCGTAGCAGCTACAGTCGAGAGGGTCCTAGCAATATACTACGGTCAAAATGCAAGCCAGCCGTACACAGTAAATAAGTGCTTATCGTTAGGGGACACTTCAGGGTGCTTTAGTAGAGTGTAGTTGCGAGCGTTTCCACGACGATCTAGGATTCCAGGGAGCTAGAGAAGCCCTCCAAAGCCCATCTACTGAGCAGCGCCACCAAGATGGTCGTGATCCATTGTTGAGTGACTGACCGCAGCGGGAAATGTGAAAATAGCGGTTGAGAGGAAAGGTTTGGCTTTAGAGTCCGCCCAGATTCAAGGTCCGCATGATTCCCTGGAATCATTATGAGCTCCAGCATCAGCTCCTACGCTGAGAGCTCGAGCGGTAGTAGTAAAACTGCTGCGTTGAAAAATCCTACCCAGGGCTCCGCCAACCCTTCCGCTTCACTCGCTTCATTGTGGAACTACCTTGAGCCTGCACTCCGTCATATCCTTTGTTCCCCGACGAATACACCCAGCAAGGCGCCCGCCGTCGATGTTGCATACCACGTTGGCATCCACACCGCAGTATACAACTATTTTACGGCCCAGGCCGACTCCTCCGCAGCATATGCACCAAACAAACCGAATGGCAAGGGTAAAGATCTTGTAGCAAGTGGGACAGACCTCTACGAGCAACTGGACAGATACTTTGCAGAAATCGCCCAGGACAACTTTCTCGGTACACCGTCTGACGACTCTACACTTATAGCCTATTATGTCCCTTGCTTCAACCGCTACACCGCAGGTGTCCAATCTATCAACCGCCTCTTGAATTAGTGAGTATCCGTCGATGGGCACCTCGTTCGAATTATGCTAACTTGCGCGACCAACAAGTGTAAACCGACACTATGTCAAGCGTAGCGTTGACGAAGACAAGGGCTGGCTACGTTTGACGGACGTCCTTGATGCCGTCGCGAAAACTATTACAGCTGAAGACACGCGTGAGGAGATCTCCGCTAAGCTTCGGGAGAAAAGACGTGATGAACTGAAAAGGTGGGGATACGAGGAGGGCGGGACGACGGAAATGATGGCCGCAGCGGAAGCGTGCGCGGAGGCAGCCAGCCCACTCGAGCGTGTCGTGCCCGTATCTTCCCTTGGCCACAGGCGATGGCGGACAGAAGTTGTGGAACCACTTCTCTCTGTCCCAAAGTCCAAAGGTAAACGTAAAGGAAAGGGGTCTGCTCCAATGCCAAATACGGATAAAGGACCCAAAGGACGGTTAGCAAGGGCTGTCAAAGAACTTATTGAGGGTCCTGATGCCCACGACTCCGCAACTATTGAGCTAGCAGAGTCACTTGCGAATTCCCTTCGAGTGTGTGGGATCCGTATGGACCATCCTCTTCTCAGGAAACTCGACAAATTTGTTGCTTCGAGCCAGGAAGGTTGATATGCGAGCAGAGTATTAATATAGATTTATTTCTGATGACTTTATTCGGATTTATCACCGCGCCCATCGAGGATGTTTGTCCCGTTTCACTTCTCGGACGAGACTGACGAGAAATGTATAATGTATAATTGTACCACTATTGTACCTACCGACTTTCACAACTCTACCTTGATGTTATAGGATGGCATACATCACGTTGCATCTCCAACCATCTATCGCCCAGCATCCCCTTCACCTCCCATTCCATGTGTCGCCTGCCCTTCATCCATTGCCAGTAGCTGCATAAGGTCCATTTCTTCTTCTCCAGCCACAGTCGCTTGTGCGCCTCCCCCATCACCAGACCCATCGAACAACCCGCTGAAACTTGACAAGTCAATACTCGACAAATCAAACTGAGTCTCGGTGCCGGAGCCAAGCCCGGGAAACGAGTTGCCCGATGCATGACCTGGAGCGCTGTGTCCACCATTGTTCACAGGTTGCCCACCATCGCTGGGTAAAAGTGACGATAACTCGTTTGAGTCTTCATTGCTGCCCGTATTAGAGCCCAAGCTGGCCAATATGTCGGGATCAGGGGCTGCTCCAGCACTGTTATTTTGGCTCATGGTTTCATCAAGCTGAAACGTATTGGTTTGATTCTCCTGTGGGGTGAATAACCCATCCATATCGACGTCCAGCTGCGTAGACGCTACAGTTGCTTCCGAGGCTTGAGATGTCGTGTTGGCAGCATCGACCGTACCGGTACTGGTTTGAACATCCCCGAAGAGATCCATGTCGTCATAATTGCCCTCCAGGTCGAGCTCGATCGGCTTATCAGCCGAATCACCAAGTTGTGCATTGCTATTTCTGGAAGATTCCGGTCCTGTAAGATCAATAACATTCTCCTGCACCGATACTGTAGTTTTCATCCCAACATTTCCAGATATGGATCCTGATTCGCTCGGTCCAGAACTGTCCGGAACACTGCCAGGTAGTCCCTGAGAACTACTAACACCGAATATGTCCGGTATACTTGGGTCGTTAGGTAGTGCTCTGGCAGTTTTAGGCGCTAGAGTGACTGGACTGGGCAAACTCGTCAGGCCAAGATCAACATTGACGTCCATAGGTTGACCCATTGTCGAGGGATCAATGTTTCCAGCAAGTGTGGCGGGGGACAAATCGAGCTTAAGGGGAAAGCTTGGGCGATGGAGCGACGAGAGAATAGCACTAGGGCGACGGGATGTAAGAGAGATAGCAGATGCACCAGATGGAAGCGGAAATTGAGACGAAGTCATGGTTGAAGTCGGTGATTCTGTGAGGGATAGTTGCTCCGATCCAGGTGGAGACATATTTGGAAGAGATATGCGTGTAGCAGTGGGCGAAACAGAAGGACACTTGGAACGTGTGCGCGTAGCCACCGACGCCGACGCTTCAGCATCGATTCGATCTTGCTCTGCTTTCAGATCGCGTTCCAGAACTGATATTGCATGTAGCTAAATCAAGGAAAATGAGAAAGCATAGCTCCGGATAGTGTGAGTTAAACGAACTAGCTGCGTCTCAACCGTGTCACAAATCTGATCGTAACGCTCCAGAGAGCGGCTCAAAGTACGAGTTATGGACCTCGGAGGTAATGGAACATGGGAAGCTATTCGTCTAATGGGTTAAGGATGAACACTACATAAAAATGCATCAGTCCTTGTCGAGTCTCACTTACTCCTTTCTGGTGTCAGCATAGAAACGAAATATTCTCCCCGTGTTTACAGCAGCTTCTTTCAACGATTTCTCCAAGGCTTGCATTTCAGGACCTAGAATAGCAGTAGACACTGGACTTGGAGGCGGTGGCATTTTTGTTGAGGGCTTTGGTTGAGGCTTATTCTTGAC
The DNA here is from genome assembly GCA_003314545.1 of Ramaria sp. MG151. Lineage (NCBI taxonomy): Eukaryota > Fungi > Basidiomycota > Agaricomycetes > Gomphales > Gomphaceae > Ramaria > Ramaria sp. MG151. Next base: position 15,040 of record QMFG01000710.1, on the reverse strand, counting down.
TATTTGGGTTAACGGGCCAACATCTGCGATATCCTTCATAGTCGAGTTGGACGTGATGGAAGCCTTGCGCATCACGGGACGACCCTTAGGAGGCATGTCGATTGCGTCAGGAGTGTCTGAAAGTGTGCCAAAGGTGATTTACAACGGGTCATCTACAATTATACAACTATACCTCCGCGGCGATTTGACCAAGTCAACAGAACTGACAGTTGGAATTGTCAGTAGCTTGAGGTGGAATCTGCATTCCTTTTGGAAACTTAAATAATTTTCTTATGTGTACCGCTCCAACGAAGGTTTGTGCAAGCAACCCAATATTCCATGCATACGTCATACCCAGCGTGCTGCACCCCTTCAGCTTCATGGAATCGTATTCATATCACATTTGGAGTCGGAGCTCGTCCAGGATTTCTGTCTACAACTATGTTGTCAAGGTATTTCGAGGACAGTGATGGTATCCTTCATGAAAAGTAAAGGAGACCTTCGATGGTTTGTTAAGAAAACTCTGAATGCTTGGAGCATTTAGAAGATAGATGTACTGGCGGGAAGTGGGGCGATGTTATATTAATGATAAACTCGCATTACACCTTATGGCAATCATAGTTCATCTTGCCATGGACTTTCATCAATAACTTTGCGACTGCCCGCTGAAAGCGGTCAAGTGGGTGTAATAGAGACATTTGTAGGTTTATTCACTGCAATACATCCCAGGTTTTACTTATCAGCGTCTTGACAGTGTATGTTACAGCCAGCTCGAAAATTATTCAAGCAAGACAGAGACTTAGGAGAATTTTTGGTTATTAAACTTGCGCCAAGGGAAATGGTCAATCACATTTATGGTGTGCATATTGAAGTTCCATGTAGAGCAGTATATGAGTAGACATGAGGCAGCCAAGAGCACATAGATGCAATATACATTGCAATTTTAACGATAACTTTATGGAATAATCATCAGCCTCGCAACCGTCGAGGTGGGCATCAAGGACGCACCTTTTTTGCCGCCTTGCACGTGCACCTTGTCCACCGAATTTCTTGGGTTCCATCCGCCTGGGATCCGCAATCAACAACGTCCTGTCATATGCCACCAAAGTCTTCTTCAACTCCAGCGCGCTGAACGCGTCAAAGTATTTTGCATAGTAGGCCACGACGGCTTTCGCGATCGCCTGACGAATAGCATACACTTGCGACGTGTGACCTCCACCTTTCACACGCACTCGGATATCGATCGACTCAAACTTGTCCTCGCCGACGACTAATACAGGCTCGTAGACCTTGTAACGAAGGATTTCTGGTCGGACTAGATTGATAGGCGATCCGTTTATGCGAATCAGACCCCTGCCTTCCTTTGCGTGAGCAACCGCAGTGGCAGTCTAGAGTCAAGATTAGTCGAAAGCGTGTCTTTCTCTGAGGAAAAACGTGCCTTCTTTTTACCGAATGTTTGAACAGCGTTGGTAGCCATATTATGTGAAGCTGCCGAGTATGTCGGAGGGTTTAAGAGAGGGAGAGGTACTGTAAAAGATATATCCCAGGTCAAGTTTGCATAGATGCGAAGAAAGATTGAGGGGAAAAGATGTCCTCCAGCTCATCCACAATACACACAGACCATCCAACACCTTCTTGCAATCTACAACTCAAATCCCAGACTAATATGTCTCCTCAACTGTCTTCCCGTCCCCTAGAACGAATAATTTGTGAAAACTCACCCTCTGTACTGCCGGGAATGTTGAAAGTATTGTTGAGCACCGTCGGTCGGACTTCGAAACCTTTGGAAGAGCGCCCAACTTCGGCAGACTCCGCACTCTTTGCTCGATGCTTTCTTTGTGGCTCAAACGAGCTCTTTTCCAGGTAAAATCTTAATTCTAGACGAGCAATTGACCTGACGAGATTGCAAGGTTCCAACATGCTCTTCCTTCAGAGCTCTTGGCACTGCTTCAATCGATGCTCCTCCAATATTTAGGGACGAACAGAATATCACTAACTCTGTCATGCCATGGTTGAAGCAGGATAAGCTGGCTAGGAACTCCAGCGCTGAATTTAGCACGTATCTCTCCCCTTTCCCCGTACGCTCTTATCCTTATAAAATCACAGGAGTTCAGCCTGTATATGTTCAGTTATCTTCACTCCTCAAAGATAGCTCTGACAGACTATCCCGAGTGGCAGTCTTACCCCCATCCGTATTTCGACATCCAATCCGTCGGGATATTTTGCACTTATGCGTCGTACATCATCTTGACGGTCTTCGACAAGGCACAGCTGCGAACAAATCACGCGGTGAAGTGAAGGGTTCTGGGAGAAAGATTCGACCACAAAAAGGCACAGGGAAGGCACGTCTAGGCGACGCACAGTCCCCGATGCTTGTAGGAGGTGGCCGCGCTTTTGCAAAGAAGGCGCGGGATTTCAGCACAAAGTTACCACGAAAGGTAATCCAGATGGGAATGAGGGTTGCCTTGAGTGCGAAAGTGAAAGAAAACAATCTTGGCATTGTCGAATCCTTACAGTGGCCAGGCGTCAAGACAAAAGAGTTCGCAAAACGTATTGAAGAGCTCGGGTGGAACAAGACTCTATTCGTGACTGGGCTAGCGAACGTTCCAGAGACGCTTGAAAGAAGCAGCCGGAATATCCCTGGTGTCGATACGACGACTGCGTCGGAACTGACAGTTTATGACGCGGTGAAATGGGAACGAGTTGTCTTAGATATACCCGCTGTCGAGTTTTACGAGAAGAGTCTGGGAAAACGGGAGGAAGACGCGTTGGCGTATTTAACATAGTGTCATTGCTTTGTCATAAATTGATCGACAACTTTAGTCACGTGACAAACGCGTGGAATAAGATTCGTAACTTGTCCCTACACTTTCACTTTGTTCTGTCACCTTTTCAAGCACAAATGTCCAACCCTGCTCCTTCACAACTTTCGCAACAGGAGGAAGAAGACTTTAATGTTGGACCTCTTCTCGTCAGCAAACTTCAGGTCAGTTCTAGCGACATGACACGCCCCTTAGCTTATCGATGGCAACCACAGGAATTCGGTATTACCCCCCAAGACGTCAAGAAGTTATCTGAAGCAGGATTACATACCGTTGAAGCGGTTGCATACACTCCGAAAAAGAATCTAATTGCTATCAAGGGCATTTCAGACGCCAAGGCAGACAGGATCATTGCTGAAGGTCAATGAGAAGCTCCATATCGAATCCCATGTCCTGACCGCATTAATAGCCCTGAAACTTATTCCTTTGGGATTTCAGAGTGCCACAGAAGTGCATGCTCGCCGAGCGGAGCTGGTTTGCATCACAACAGGATCGAAACAGCTCGACACACTTCTAGGAGGTAGGTAATCGTTTTCTACCAAATTTCTACTCATTAATTTCTCGATAAATATTGCAGGAGGCATAGAGACAGGTGCAATAACTGAACTATTCGGAGAGTTCAGAACTGGGAAGTCTCAAATATGCCATACACTGGCGGTCACATGTCAAGTGGGTAGCCTAAGTTCTTATGTCAGTATCCTTTTTTGAAGGCATTTTGATAGTTGCCTGTATCCATGGGAGGAGGTGAGGGCAAGTGTCTCTACATCGATACCGAAGGCACTTTCCGACCAGTTCGGCTCCTCGCCGTGGCTGAGCGATACGGTCTCAATGGAGAAGAGGTCCTTGATAATGTTGCGTACGCCCGTGCATATAATGCCGATCACCAGAACCAACTCCTGGTCACTGCGAGCGCATTGATGGCTGAGTCAAGGTAATTCTAAAGCTCTTTCCTAATGGTAGCTACTGATTATTTAACACAGATTCTGCCTGTTAATTGTAGACTCTTGCACGGCTCTGTATCGCACGGATTTCAACGGCCGTGGGGAACTATCTGCTCGTCAAGGTCACCTCGGCAAATTCTTACGAACTTTAATGAGGCTTGCAGATGAAGTTATTCTGGTTCACTAGATTTCTAGGATAGACTTAACCCTTAACTTTCAGTACGGTGTGGCTGTTGTAGTCACCAACCAGGTTATGTCTTCACCAGATGCATCAGGTGGGATGTATGCAGCCAACGAGAAGAAACCCATCGGTGGAAATATCATGGCACACGCTTCAACAACTCGGTAGGTACGAAGTCATTCCAACGCCAGAATGCTCACCTGGTCCGTTAGACTCCAACTAAAGAAGGGTCGTGGTAGTACGCGTATATGTAAAGTGTACGACTCACCCTGTCTTCCAGAAAGCGAGGCGCAGTTCGCGATTCTCCCTAATGGTATTGGTGATCCAGAGGAGGAGTCATAACATCCCATCGTTATTACCATACCCATGCATCATTCTATTATCAGTTTTGGCGGTTGAACACAGTATCGATACAATAGATCCGTTGAGGACCACACAACATGTAGCATATATAATCCATATCCATCCTTCGTGCCAATGCACCTTTCAGGGCTCCATTTGCTCCCTGCCATTCTAGCTCTAAAGGTTTATGCCAGGAGCCGTGTGAGAACATTGGCTCTGGTACCATTGATCCGTTCTCGCAGGATTTCAATGTCCTGCGCAGTGACATGTGCGATATCGGCCATAAGGTACGCTATGTCGCCTTTTGAGTCCGAGTACTGCTTCTCGACGTTGAACGGGGAGAGAATCTCGTTCACTTCACGCAGTACACCCGGTTGATTCTTGTGTACGTAGCAAACGCGTATGTAGTTGCTTTGCTCTGCGAGGATCGCCCGTAGGTTGACCTCAGGAAAGTTGACTGAGCCCAACGAAGAGCCGGAATTAAGGTATCGTGAGAGTGCCAATGAAACTTCCTCCCCGATCATCCGCTGCGCCTCTTCTGTCGAACCGCCGATATGCGGTGTTAGGATGACGTTCGGTAGGGAACGCAAAGCAGATGCAAAAGGGTTGAGCTGGTCATCGAATGGTTGACCATTTGCACCTGGCTCAGCGGGATAGACATCGAGCGCTGCCCCGGCAAGGTGGCCAGACTGAAGCGAGGCGACAAGGGCAAGGATATCGATCACGCGTCCACGGGAATTATTTATCAAGTATGAGCCTTTCTTCATCTGGTCCAGTTGTGCTGCACCGATGAGATTGATGGTCTCAGGGAGCTCCGGAACGTGAAGGGTGATGAAGTCAGACTGAGCGAGAAGCTCTGGCAACTTCTCGACTTGGCGAGCTGAGCCGAGGGGCATAAGGTTCACAATGTCGTAGAATAGGACGCGCATCCCAAAGGACTCAGCCAAAACTGAGAGCTGCGAGCCGATATGGCCGTAGCCGATAATTCCAAGTGTCTTACCACGAATTTCCCAGCATCCTTTGGAGACTTTATTCCAGATGCCTTCCTTCATCTCCCGTGCGCGATCGAACAGCTGACGAGAGAGGGCAATAATCTCACCCATTACAAGTTCTGCGACCGACCGTGAGTTCGAAAATGGGGAATTGAATACGGGAATGCCAGCTCTGGCAGCAGTTAAAAGATCAACCTGATTGGTGCCAATGCAAAAACAGCCAATGGCGAGAAGCTGGGGCTATTTGTCAGTCACTGATGCACGGCAAGTAGTGTCTGCGCACCTTAGTGGCTGATTTTAGCACTCGTTCAGTTATTTTCGTCTTACTTCTTATACCGATAGCATGGTAGGAGCCAACTTTTTCCACAAGCTCGTCCTCGCTCCAAGCCTTGGTGAAATGGTCGACCTGGAATCCTTGTTGCCTGAATGACCTGACAGCATCCTGGCTGACATTCTCGAGGAGCAAAAGCTTTAGTTCATCAGTTGCTACAGGATGTAAAACTTTCGCCTGTCGGACAAGGTCAGGTCCAAGGGTGTCGCTCCTGTACCGGGCAGCGAGAGGGCTTGGGGAGACTGGAGATAGTGAGACAGCGACTGTGGCAAAAGCGTCATCTGAGTCTGAGGTTCGAATCCTGGAAGGGATGGATATACCATTCATGTTGAAAGACACTCAAGGCTTCATAAGCTCCTGGACCCTGCCTTTAGGTAAATCCTACTTTTAGGTAATAACAAGGGTGAAAGCTGTGGTTTCCTAGGCGCCGTGACTATCTAATCTCAGGTGCCAACACATTCCGTGAAGCATCCATGCCAGTAAGTTCTTAAAAATTTGTGTGTAAAGCAAACGCCTCGTCCTAGGTCTAAGTGTCAAAATAAAAATAAATAAAAATCATAAAAATACAAGAAACTAGATTACAGGAAGCTATAAAGTCCGTGTGTGAACCAATTCCCCAGTCTTTGATCGAAGTCCTCGCTTAAATTGTGTGACAGCCGCAAAACAAACCCTCAAGGCTTTCCAGGTTTTTTGGTGTTGATCACCCTTGCCGACGGCAACATCATTATCTGGAGGGTATGTTTTTATGTCATCACACGAACACAAAAACATACTCTCCATTCGACGAGACTCTGATGGATGGTCATTTATCATTGATGGTATGTTAGTATCCGCGAGTGGTTCTGGATGCTGGGTAATGGTCACAAGATGCTCAGGTGGATGAATCGCCGACTCCTCGAGAGAAGGAGAGCAGTCGAACCCCGGGAATATCGATGGATCATCCAACGAGCCAACACCTTCGAAGAAGATTTCATCCCCAAGGCTCATATCATTAAATTCCGGGTCGAAGTTGCATGTAGCGTCATGGGCTTTGATGACGGGCTGATGGGGTGCTAATCTAAATCGTCGGCATGATCCTCCAGATTACAGAGAATGAAGCTCACGCTGGTATTCCAAGTTTCTGACAAAGTCCCAATCCCAACCTGCGAAGAAATCCGAATTTCTGGCCTTCTCTGCACCATATCGTCGTGACGGATCAGTGCGTAAGAGCTGGGATCGGTGTGTTAGCGTGTATCATTCAGACTGAAAGATTGCATGTAATGCGCACCCCACGGATAATGCGACGGATTGACGGATCAACGGTCTCCCGCTGAAGCTGGTATTCACCATTGCAAATCGCCTCTATGACATCCTCCATGTCTATGCTATCACCACTGTGCGTTGATTCCGGGAGGAAAGGATGCTAAATAATTTCCAATCCAATGTAAGTGTCTGTGTAGGATAATTACATGTCCAATCGCACCTTTCCTAAAACCATTTCGTAGATTATGATACCGAAACACCACCAATCAAGGGAACAATCGTGGAAACCAAGAAATACTTCTGGAGGGAGATATGCCGTCGTGCCGAATTGCGTTAACGTTTCGACACAAGATTCAGGAGAGGGGACGCGGATGGCTGAACCAAAGTCAGATATTTTGATATGGCCTCTCGCTGTCAGGAGAATGTTTTCTGGCTTTAAATCCCTGTGGATTATCCCTAGTGCATGGAGAGAGGCAATGCCTTCAAGCTGCCGAAAGATGTGAGCATGCACCGATAATAATGTCAAGGAGACCAGGGTTCACCAGGTGTGCGGCGTTGTACATGACGTATTCCATCGGCATCTCACTCCCCCATCGCGCTAATTCTGTAGCTAAATCTCCACCAGCACAAAAATCCTGGAATAAGATCAATGGCGTGAGAGTGTTCCGTGGAGACGAATGACATACCAAAAGCATGTAAAGTCTCGTCTCATCTTGGAAACTAGCGCGAAGGTGGACGGTGAATGGATTATCACAGGTCTCGATAAGGTAACCACGTTCTGTGACGGTGTTCTGTAGTTCCTCACACGCTAGGACATGGCTCTTGTTGAAGACTTTGACCGCGAACACATTCGATGTGCTGGAGTCTCGTGCGAGAAACACCCGACCCATTGTGCCTTCGCCAAGCCCTTTAAGGATGTGCAATGGTGTTGGTGTTTTGTGGACACCAAGTCTTGCTATAATGGTCGGGAAAACAAGTGATAATGCAGCGTTGGAATCTTCAAGATAGTCGGGGAGTGTTTCCCCTTCCTCTAATTGAGGGTCCTGTAAGATAAAGGCTTAGTTATAGTCGGTAGTATTAGATAGCATGAGTTACGCACAGTACCGAAGGCTGTAGTTTCTGGTCCTTTACTTTTCACAATAGAGGCTTTCTGTTAAAGAACAATTGACACCAAGTCCGCAAAGTGGCTTGAGACTACTCACAAATACATCTGTGTCGTCGTCGACTTCAAACGAAAAATTCATCTTCAAAAATATATCGAGTGTTGGGAATTGATGTTGTGGTATTGGAGAGATTACAATTAACTAAAGTCGCCCCCTCTTGCCTTTTCATAGCTTTCTGGAAGCACCGGCGTATCCGGTGGAACAATATGACGACGCATTTGAAGCGGATGTGTGAAGGCTCTCGGAGCGGAATTGTCAGACGTTTCAAAACGTTTCGAGACAATTCCAAGCAGCATAATAGAGCAATTTGGGAGCCAACATATATATCAACAACCTGAATTATAAAAATTAGTCAAAACTCAGGTTTCCTAATAATTATTGGCTCCCAAATGCTCTAATAGACTGGAGAAAAAAAAAGTCGCGACATTGACAATTTGACTCGGTTGGGCGGAGTTTGATGTTTGCGGGCTCTGAGACTTGCGCTTCCGCGACAATTCTAGACGCAAGTGCTTTGCCAAAAATTGTGGTAGTATCTTTACCATTTTGAAGATTAATATCAGTTTGCCTTACTAGAAGCCAACGTGATGTCAATAATAGCTTACGTCTATCAAGTTACTAAGTATATCTTAGCGTGGCATGAAGTCCGTTGATGCTAAGTAAAGAGACTGTGTTGACATATCTGTGTCACAAAGTATTGTTCAGCAAGTGCATTAGATGCGGCAGGATAGGCATAATAGAACTATAAGAGAAGAAGAGGAACGGTCACGACATTATAGTAAGACATGGTTCAACTCCATCATATTTTTCTTTATCCCTCGTGCTTTGGCAACGGCTTCCACCATCTCTCTGGACACGCAAATAACATCCTCATACTCTTCAGAGTCTCGCTTTTGCCTTCTCTGCAGTAAGCCGCACTCCTTGAGGGCAAAGGCTGCATCCTCAGGGCGCAGGGCGGTCGCTTTTGAGATGTCGTCAAGTGTGCAACTGACGAAAATGTGTGTAGTGGCACTGCCGTCGGGGTTGGCATACGCCTGTGTCCGACGGAACGACCCAAAGAAAGGTGCTGTTCAGAAGTGATTTCAGAATCTGATGGAACAAACGCGGGGATGGCAGTGTCGCGCACACACCTTCCGTGGAGTGCATGGGGCCTGAAGGTGCCTGCGCGACTAATTCCATCTCACCGTCAAAGCCTTTCGTCCTTTTTCTCCTGCGTGGGCCTTCTGTAGTCTCCCACATACTACCCTCCATGCTCGGTATCGAGATCCGCGCCACTTCGGGGACTGTCACCGTGAGAACGCGTCTAGAAAACAATTAGAGTGAACTGGTCTGCAGGTAAGGGAAGAGCTAACCTAAAAAAACGAACAAGAACGGAAATCCAAAAGGTTACATAACTACGCAGCCCCAAGTCCGATAGAGGACGTTCCGGAGTGCCCAGAACACCCGCTCGACGGGATAGTTCATAACCTGGAAACCGATGAAGCCATCGGGCTGAAGGAATACGATTCCGACGTACTAAATTCGATTAGAAGCATGCCATAGCCTTTTCTCTGGTAAGGTGGGAGGGTCACAATACATGCCAGATTATAGTTATCATAAGAAATTTTTTCCTTTCATAATTGTGTGTGAGTTTGGGGTGCATGCTATGATACTGCACTGACCTTGGAGAAAAAACCGAGTACATGATCTCGTTGTGAGTCCGCGTCTGTCAGGAGGTAGAACATGACTGCATGGAGGTTGGGGAGTTAATACTATCGAATAACGGAGACATGATGAACTCACAATTTTCTGTATCAAAGAATAATGTCTTTACGTCGATGAACAGTTTTCCAAATAGCGATAGGTTTTGACAGTATAGCTAAACCAGAGGGTTACAAAAAAGCGACAAACCATACAGAAGGAGAAGAACCTTCTCCTTTGCACCATCCACCTCCCAGATAACATGAGCCCCCCGCTGATATACTTTTCTACCTGGAGGATTGGTCCATTTACAATTTTTCTAGACCAAAATCCACGTAAATGACGGGGAGAAAATGATAATGTGAAGGACGCACTGTATGCAGCTCCCAATGCAAACCTTCTCGCATGTACTTGAAGCATCGATCGCAGACCCACAGCGTTGTATATCCCGAGGGGGCCGAGTCGCGGCCTAGCCCTCCCGCAACAAGGTCGGCTGTACGACCATGCGCACGAAGTGTGGAACGCGAGTTGCCGCCTTGGAGTCGTTGTTTGTCGGCCGCACGAGCAGCGGCGAAGGGGTCGGACGAAGTGGGCATACTGCCATCCTCCTGCTCAGACTCGGAAACAGGATACGGTGAGAAGTACCTGCACTTTTTAACAACGGCGGACGTTGCGCACTGGCGCACCAGAACCACTCACCATGTTTTG
>QMFG01000709.1:0-10487 GCA_003314545.1 Ramaria sp. MG151 | reverse complement strand
TGTTACAAAATAGACAAGGAAGAGGTATGGCTGGTGGCTGTAGAGCAAGTTAAATGGCTTTTTTTTTTGACACCTTGTTGGGAATAAGGAGGACTGGTCACTAGTTGAGACTCAGTATTTTACTGAGAAATGGTAAGCATTTGCTTTGTTTCCTCCTTTAGGCGTGGTCATTAAAAGCTCTCTTTTTTGTTCTCTTTCCCTGTAGGGCTTTGCTTTCTAATGGTCTCTCTATGTAGATCATATCCTGTTTTAAGAGAGCTCTGCTGTCTAGTCATAGATTTTACTTTTATTCCTTTTTCCAAAAAGTCTTGTTATATAATTAGCTAAAGCTACAGTTAGGCTCAGCACTTCAGTGGTTTGGTAGCTTACCCATTGTTCTGGTCCACTTTTCACTGTCCACTTTGATAGCTTACATGTTGTTTGGTCCACTTTTACTGTCCACCATCTGCTTTGCACTTCCTATTTTTCCTGATACTTTGTTCTCATCTTGTATATAAGTGGGACTGTTCCCCAAGGACAATATCACTCATGTCTCTCATCTTAGCAAAGTACTACATCTTACACTGTGTATGAGCATTCCAAGATCAAATACCCTGTAAGATTTTCAAGTCAGATGATATGTTGAATTTCTTGGTAGTGCTGAACAGGGGCCATGCAATGCAAACAGTGTTTGGCTTGAGTGGGGCAGTGGCTTGTTGCAAACAGATGATTTATTAGTAATGAATTGTAACTAATATAATGTGACAAGCAATGCCACTCAAACCATTTCAACATATTACACTTAATATCCCAAGTATCTAATATCCCTTCGAAATAATATAGATCTACAAACTGCGATAGATTTTCTACTCGAACTTGCAGATTTCCCATGGAGCTCTTCATGTGGAAACCTTTTCCAATGTTATTGCTAACAATACATTTGTCCATAACATTTATCTTTGATAATTGAATTCTGACACCCACCTACTATAGTCGCTTATGCAATGCTCAAAACTATTATTAAGATACTGAAAGGTCCTTCAGTTATGTACCCCAAGATGAAGATAGTTGTTGAAGTCATCTCGAACGTTGTTGCCGTCGTCGATGTGCGTGTCCACCACGTGCAGGATGACCCTATCGAAATTCTCACCTGGTCTTCTAATAGAAATATTCGCAAAACAAAAGCGACTTTGAGGTCTTGGCGCGCAAGCTGGAGGCTATCACGACCATTCTTCGGCATTCCCAGAAGATGGTGTCTGAAAATGAAAGGTAATCCTACAGTAAAAGCGAAGGGCTTTCGGAACGTTTGCGAAGAAGTGCATAATTCCGAAGAGATAGATATTCCGAAAGGATTCTATCTTGTGGACCAGATGAACCGTATGGTTCACGCCAATCCCACCCAGTATGATTACATTCTTTCGAAGTATAATCAAATCTAAAGTGATAAGTTTTATAGGACTTACTTCGAAATGAAGTTATTCTTTTTGATTATTCACGATGAATTGTTAAGTCAAGCAGATCAATCAAGTAGACGTGCAATAATTGAACTAAAGAACATACATGCGAATGTGCTACCTATATACTGGGAAGTTTGGAGGCAAAGGCGAATGGGAAGTGGTCCGTGAAGGATCGGAAAAGTAGTTAAGGTACATGTATGCTAGTTAATGACCATGATGAATAGAGAACAAGAGTGGGATGAAAATTGTGAATGGGAAAAGGGTTTAACGAACTAGAAATAAACCCTGAAACTTGTTTCCGAACCGTATGTCGTTTCGGGTAAACGAACCCTTATTTCACCTCTTTAAACGATGGCCCTGAGTGACAGGGATGAATGCGTCCACATGTTGAATCGTATGTGTTGTTTCCATAGGCTTTTAGAAGCATAGGATTGACCCTCCTATTGAGTTCCTAGAAATAGATGGGGATAGTGATGGGGATAGTGTAGGTGCTTCTTTTCTGAGGAAAGGCTAATAATAGAACCTGATTTCTTGGTTGGGTCCTTGTGATGTTGCTAGGATGATTCAAGGTGTTATGGTTGATGAAGTGTTGGATGGTTGTAGGTGTGACAAGTCTGCCGATGAATCGGGTTCCGAAGAGTGGATTCGGAAACGTGATGTTCGGATGGTTCGGATGGTTCGGAAGGCGGAACAGATCATAAATCATGATCGTGACAGTGGGTTGATAATGTTGACACATTCATCACATGATGTGTTTGGGATGTGTGGTGTGGTGTTAATGAGTTGTCCTGTATAAAATAATATTCATGTTTGGTAGCATATGTGCAAATAAGATTATGGAGTAGAGAATCTTTGAACCTGAGGACCACTTGGATTTGAATTTAATGACAGACTCGCAAGTAAGCTAGACTTGTAGCTCAAAGTCAAAGCTTTTATTGTTCTTTGTGAAAATGTATGTCTTTTATAGTGCTAACTATAGGAGGAAATCTGTACTCATGCATGTGAAAATCCTATTCCTCTTGATGCATGATGTCACGATCACGATTTACGATTTGTTCCTCCGTCCGAACCGTCCGAACCATTCGAACCATCTGAACATCACATTTCCGAATCCACTCTTCGGAACCCACGTCATCGGCAGACTTGTCACACCTACAACCCCCCAACACCTCGTCACCCATAATACCTTGAATCATCCTAGCAACATCACAAGGACCCAATCAAGAAACCAGATTCTATTATTGGCCTGTCCTCAGAAAAGAAGCACCTACACTATCCCCATCACTATCCCCATCTATTTCTAGGAACTCAATAGAAGGGTCGATTCTATGCTTCTAAAAGCTTATGGAAACAATACATATGATTCTGCATGTGGACGAGTTCATCCCCGTCACTCAGGACCGTCGTTTAAAGAGGTGACACAAGGGTTCATTTATCCGAAACGACATACGGTTCGGAAACAGGTTTCAGGGTGTATTTCTAGTTCGTTATACCCCTTTCTCATCCACAAGTTTCACCCCATTCTTGTTCTCTATTCATTATGGTCATTAACTAGAATACATGTACTTTAGCTACTTTTCCGATCCTTAGCGGACTACTCCCCATTCGCCTTTGCCTCCAAACGTCCCAGTATATAAGTAGCACATTCGCATGTATGTTCTTTAGTTCAATTATCGCACGTCTACTTGATTGATCTGCTCAACTTAACAATTCGTCGTCAACAATCAAAAAGAGTAACTTCATTGCGAAGTGAGTCCTATAAAACCTATCACTTTAGATTGGATTATACTTCGAAAGAATGTAATCATATTGGGTGTGATCGGCGTGAACCATATGGTTCATCCGATCCACGAGATAGAATTCCTTTGGAATATCTCTCTCTTCGGAATCCTGCACTTCTTCGCAAGCATTCTGAAAGCCCTTCGCTTTTTCTGTAGGATTGACTTTCATTTTCAAACACTATTTTCCTCATGTGGAAACATTTTCAATGTTATTGCTAACAATATACTTGTTCATAACATTTAACTTTGATGATTGGATTCTGACACATGTCATTGTTTATAATGCTTGTGTCTGTCTCCTTTGACTTGAGAGGTCATCTTGTTGATATTTTGGGTGTAGATAACTTGATGCAGCTGGACAGGATTTAACTACAAGGTAATTAGCTGTCTGTTAAATGGTGGGTTGTTACTGAAATTAAATGACAATCCAGGGATGATGATGATAATTCTGGGGCATGTCACTAGCATATATCGGGGATCTGGTGGATGTCCAGCGGGTCAGGGGGACTTGGCTTCAACCTGTGTGTTGTGCCAACTCAGCATTCTGTCCCTGTATTTCAGAGAACCAAATAACCGGATGGTCCAGAGGAGCCCTAGCTGGTCACGGGTTGTAGCATAGGGAGAGAGAGACTAGAGAATGAGGTGTATTATGTCAATATCAGAACTGAGGAACATACAAGAGGGTCTTGGGTTTTTATACTAAGGGTCGCAGGGGTCGGGTCCAGAAACAACTAATTTAACTAATATATATTTCATAACTGGAAAGAGGATTTTCATGGCAAAGGAACAGGGGGGGGGGGTCAAAATGGGATAAGAGGGAGAAACAAAGATGGAAGGATAATAAAGGTTCCCAGAAGAGTCCGGCAATCCAGAGGGCTAAGGGGTCCGGAGATTGGCCGGAGATATCTGGAGACCAGGAGATTGGTATAAGAGATCCAGAGTTCCAGAGCTCAGCCAAATATGTGACTGTGATAGTTTTTTCACAGTATGCCAGGTTCACCAGGTCAGTGGTCCAAATCCCTGTGTACACAATAATCTGGAGGGTTGTTGCAATCACTTGGACCCCTGGACCCTTGGCTTACATGATGGTCAATAACATCATGGGGGTCTGCTATGTTAAACAGTAATTAGGGTGCTTGGGGGATGCCACAGACAGGCATGGGAAACCTGTTAAGATGTTATCACTGTGGTACCTTGAGGGCTCAGTACCTAAGGGGGAGGTACTGTTACATACCATTGGAATGATTGGTGAATATGTGTAACAAGTTGCTATTTAAATAGTGCCCACACACTAATGCTAGATAACCTGGCATAGTCCCCTTTTGGCCCAGTTGGAAGAACACAATACTGTGGGAATTTGTTGCCTTTCACACTGTCTAGGATACCAGAACAGACAAGTACTCTTATCTCCTCAGTGTGGACAGACATTGAGGAGAATTAACTAATGGCACCCCCAATCCTATATGTAGGCTGTGAGGTAAACACTGAATGACAGGGTCACAACCTAGGATGCTCAAGGATAAGAGACCTAATAGAGAACAATGCCCAGCTGGTACAGTGTGAGGGCAACATTGAATGATGAGGCCACAACCAAAGATGCTCAAGGATAAGAGAGCCAATAGAGAATACTGCCCAGCTGGTATAGTGTCAGAATCCGAATAACAGTGATAGATGTTGTGGGTGAATGTTGTGTTAGTAAAGGTATTTGGAAATATTCCTAATGATAACCGAAGGGGTTTGGAAAATGAATAGAAATCCTACAGTAAAAGCAAATGACTTTCGGAATGTCTGCGAATGAAGTGCATAGTTCTGAAGAGACAGAGGTTCCGAAAGGATTCTATCTCGTGAATCGAATGAACTTTGCAGTTCATGTCGATCACAGACAATGATCTTACATTCCTTGAAGTGGATTTAACTAATAAAAGTTGAATTGAAGGGCTTACTCAACAAATATACAGTTGTTGGTGAAGTTGAGTTGGGAGCAAGTTTGGCAAGTGTAAGTAGAAAATCAAGTTGACATACGATAATTGAACTAGGGAATGTATATGTGAATGTGCTAGCTATATACTTAACCATTTGGAAGAAACAGCGAATGGGAATGAGTCCGTGATGGTTATAAAGTGACCAAGGTACATGTATACTAATTAAAGACCATAGGAAACAAAGAACAAGGGTGGTAGGAAAATTGTGAATGAAGAAGAAGATTAACAGACCCACAACAACTCTTGAAACATGTTTCCGAATCGCGTGGCTCTTTGGGTAGGGATAGCCATGCCTAAATCTTTCGGAGAGTAAGTATGAGAGTCTAGAACGTTCATATCATTAAGCCTGATGATATGGCAAGTCATCGCAAGCTTTGAGTGAATGTGAACAACTCAATTCATAATTTCATGGTGAAAGATGGGGATAGTGATGGGGATAGTCAGGGTACTTCTTTTCTAAAAAAAGAATATGATTGGACCTAACCAATGATTGTTTCACAGGGGTTGTTTCACTAGATGGAGTGTTTGAGTCGAAATGATAGATAAACAAGTTGTTGAATAGCATTGATGGGAATGTGGGTATGTTGCTTCGGACTTCGGACGAGATGCTTTGGAAGGATTTGTTCAGGACGAGGGCAATGTGAATGTAATGCCCAAATTGTGATCGTGACATATAGCAGATATTCTTAGTATATAGCTCCCCTACTACTAAATACATGATACTCACCTGGTACAGTAGATATCTGTCACAATCAGAGTTTGGGCCTTTCACCATCATTCTCTTACTTCCAAACAATGTCATCCAAAGTTCCTCGTTTGGAATCTGATATATCTTCACCTTGACCAAATCCTTCACACACATTGATCCAGTTATCTAACATGGTCTATGAATTGCTACATTAGATGTTTAGTGAAACAATCAATAATCAGGTCCAATTATAATCTCATCTAAAAAAGAAGCACCCTAACTATCCCCATCACTATCCCCATCTTTCCCAATGAACTCATTGATCAAGTCAATTCTATTCTCTCGAAGCATTTGGTGACAGCCCATACCATTAGACTATATGGCCCCTGCATCTTGGATATCCAGGATCACCCTCTGAAGGATTTGTATGTGGTTTTTGTTATTTTAGATAAGAATTTGGTTATTTTTAGATAGAAACACAATAGCCACCTGAAAAGTGCTTCCCCTAAACTAAATGAATTAGTATAAGTAGTTTAGTTTTAGATTTGATACACCAGTTGGTTTCAGCCCAGCCGCACTATAGAGAGCCTGGAAAGTTTGATTGTCTCATTGATATAGGGTTAACTTGGTCCTATTTTCTGGTTATCATTGTTTTGGCTCTATTTCCAGAATTCAATTATCAGTAATAAGAGTTGTGGATGAATGTAGGGTTAGTAGTACTGTTCGGAAATGTTTTGAATAGTAATAGAATGATGTTTGAAAGTGAATAGAAATCCTACAGTAAAAGCAAGTGGCTTTCGGAATGTTTGCAAAAAGGTGCATAGTTCTGAAGAGATAGATATTCCAAAAGGATTCTATCTCGTTGATCGAATGAACTTTGCAGTCCATGTTGATCACAGCCAATAGTCTCACATTCTTTCAAAGTGTGTTTAAACTAATATAAATAAAGTTGGAGTGCTCACTCAAATGTGAAATTGCTGTTAAAGGAAGTTCATGATGATTTGGCAAGTTGGGTTAGAACAATCAAGTAGACATACAATAATTGAACTAGGGATAATACATGTGAATGTGCTACCTATATACTGAATGATTCTGAAGAGAGAGCAAATGGGAAAGAGTCCACGAGGGTTGGAAAGTGGCTAAGGTACATGTATACTAATTAAAGACCATGAAAAACAAAGAACAAAGGGAAGTAGGAAAATTGTGAATGAAGACAAAGATTAACGGACCAACAATAGCTCTTGAAACATGTTTCCGAATCACATGGCTCTTCGGGTAGAGATAACCATCCCTAAATCCTTCAGAGGGTGATCCTGAGGGTCTAGAACATTCATATCATAGAGTCTGACAATATGAGATGTCATCACAAGCTTTGATTGAATATGAATGACTCAATCAATAAGTTCATTGTGAAAGATGGGGATAGTGATGGGAATAGTCAGGGTGGTTCTTTCTAAAAAAAAGATCATGATTGGACCTGATCAGTGATTGTTTCACTAAACATCAACTGGAGTGATTGATGAACTGGATTGGGTGACTGTAAGGGCAACCCTCCTAGCGCTCACAGATGCCTAGTAGAGGGGAGATCCAAAGGTATATAGATGCAAGGAAATACAATAAAGGGAACTCTCACCTAGTAGAGGGGAAATTCAAAGAGAAAAGTCTAGGGATCCCCACTAGTGAAAAAACTATATACAACTACTTAATGCCCAACCAGGGGCACTCCTACGTGCTGTCAACCCTGCCCGACTTCTATCCCCATAAGGTGCTTCATCCCTGATGAAGGCCGGATATTGGGCTGAGTGTTCGGGTCAGATGTTTGGGTCATACCCCGAGGTTGGTTGAGGTCTTGGGTGGTCCAAGGTTTCGGACTTGTAATTGGAGGCTTTGGGTCAAGGACCCAAGACTTTGGACTGAGGTTCTCATGCTTGGGACTTGTGCTTCGCATGTGTGAAGGTCTTAGAGGTGAAGGATTTGGTGAAAGCAGGTTGTCCCCTAACAGTGACCAGATTGAATATATGTGAAGAATGGAGAAAGGGTTGTTTTGGATTTCTGAAAGAGGTTTTTGGAAGCATTTGGGGATTGTGGTTTGGAGAAGAAACAATGTAATGGCCTAAATTGTGATCGTGACATCTCTCTCATCTCAGTTCTTGTTGTGGCCAGCACCTGTGCTCGTCTCAATTTTCTCACATTCCCAAAACCTCATTATCTCTTTAAGACTTTCACAGTTTTCTCCACCTGAAGAGCCATGTGATTTGGAAACATGTTTCAGGAGTTATTGTTGCTCTGTTAATCTTTCTTCTCATTCACAATTTTCCTACCTTCCTTGTTCTTTGTTTTCTATGACTCTTAATTAGCATACATGTATCTTACTTACCTTCCAACCCTCATGGACTCTTCCCCATTCACTCTCTTGTCAGAATTGAATTATCAATGATAAGAGTTGTAGATAAATGTGTGGTAAGTAATATCAATTGGAAATATTGCTAATAGTAATGGAATGATATTTGAAAGTAGATAGAAGTCCTACAGTAAACATGAATGGCCTTTGGAACATTTGCGTGTTTGCAAAAGAATGCATAGTTCCAAAGAGATAGATATTCTGAATTCTATCTCATGGATTGAATAAACTTCACAGTCTATGTCAACCTCAGCATGATCTCACATTCTTTCAAAGTGTGTTTAAACTAATATAAACAAAGTTAGAGTACTCACTCAAAAGTGTGGTTGTTCAGAGGTTGTAGTTCAAGGTAGTTCATAATAAGTTGGCAGGTTCAAGCAAAGCAACCAAGTAGATGTACAATAATTGAACTAGGGAATATACATGCAAATGTGCTTCTTATATACCAAATGGTTTGAAAGGGGAAGCAAATGGGAAAGGGTCTGTGAGGGTCAGAAAGTAGTTAAGGTACATGTAGACTAATTAAAGGCCGTAGGAATCAAAGAACAAGGGAGGTAGGAAAATTGTGAATAAGAAAAAAGATTAATGGACTAGCACTTGTTATTTTCCATTCAAACAGTCACTTACATAATCATATGCTCGTATCAGGGAGATAGGCTCAAAGAAGATAAAAGAAAAATACAAAAAATATCTACAAGTTGTTTTGGACACAATTCAAGGCTAAATGCCTTAGAATTATTCTTTGTTTATTTTTAGATTCAACTAGAGGATTGGCCACAAACCCAAAGGCATGCAAACAACTGCATATACACCACCTCACACATTTGCACTCATTTTACTACCAATCACTATCTTCATAAATATGAAATATCAATAAAAATGCAATAGGAAACTACAGATCAATTCCTATCCAACTATATTGGCACTGATCCATGACTGAAGCTTCAGAAGCTTCAAATTCATTTTGGACAAGTACCTGCATGTGCACATGGAGTTTCAGAAGTTATCTCTCTTCTTTTTCTTATTTTTTTTGCACAAAAAAGATTATGTTGAACATTTCAATTGTAGTTCTGAAAGACTGAGCATCAGTTTCAAGCTTATTAAAAGTAATTAGTCTTGTTATAGGTAGATGACTGCCTCATGCAGTTAGACACCCCAGGTGTTGAAAATAAATGGCAGAAAAAAGTGGTATTCGTGCCACGTAGTACAATAATACGAAAATGAATGCTGCGCATCTAATTGCCTCTAGTGCTTAACCGACGTCGGACTCAACCTCTCATTGAAATATTTCAACACACCCCCTGAGTCCGACACCCCCATAATAAGAGCAATGAAAGGAAGGTGTATGATAGAATGATTCAAGAATAAATGAAAGAGAGTTCAGAATGCAAATCTGACCAACTCAGGTTCACTGGTCTTGAAGCGCTGCTTCTTCTTCTTCTTCTTAGGTATAGCGGGCAAAGGATCATTGCTGGGCTGTTTATGAACAGAATTTGGGTTGGTAGCTTGAGTGACCGCAAATGCA
This sequence comes from Ramaria sp. MG151, assembly GCA_003314545.1. NCBI lineage: Eukaryota > Fungi > Basidiomycota > Agaricomycetes > Gomphales > Gomphaceae > Ramaria > Ramaria sp. MG151. The sequence goes on along the minus strand of QMFG01000709.1, from coordinate 674 downwards.
TATAAGTCATCAATGCCATCCAGTACCACAAGTGTGGCCGTGTGATTGAGTATGCGCCGCTTGACTTCCTCTGGCATGTTCGCAACGCAGAACTGCGCAATATGGCGAGGGCGTCCACACCTATAGCATACCCCTTCATGGTTCCTTGTATTCCCCCAATCGAAATCACCATCATTTTCATCAGCTTTCTCCTTTGAACCTGAGCCACCATGTTTTCCTTTGGCAACCAATGCAGATTCTCCATGCTCCTTCTTCACTGCCATCTCTACTCCTGTCTCATTGGCCTCATACTGTTTGAGTGCTGATACAATCTCATCAACGGTGGGGGATGTCGTTCGCAGCATAAGCGCCGTGCGAACCAGAGCCCAAGACAGGTCTAGTCCAATTAGGATTTTGTCGGTGATTTCGAGATCATCCGGTTTGTGGCCAATTGCTTCAAGTCTGCGTGCGACTGAAAGGACTCCTTCAATAAAGATTGAGATTGAGGCAGATGGATTGTGGGTAATGGAGTAGAATTGTTGGCAGAGGAGTATCCTATTTGTCACATTGTCCTTTTGGTACTCAGCAACAAGTTTACTCCAGGCTTCTTTGCCTGACTTTGTAGTGATAATCGGCGAACGGTAGTTGGGGTCAGTGAGAAACCATATGACAGCATAAACCTTTTGGTCAGTTTG
>QMFG01000708.1:0-10677 GCA_003314545.1 Ramaria sp. MG151 | reverse complement strand
CATAACAATAACTATACAACCGAACTCCCGAACTCCCGAACCCAAACTTTATACTTCCTATCTTTCTTAAATCCCTCTCAAGGCCTGGAGCAAGTGCTCCAAAACCTCCCCCGTATGCCTCGCTGCGAGGGCCTGCTGCTTTCAGAGCCGATTGCCCTCCTCCAAGGCATTGACCACGCGCTCTAAAAGTGCCTCCGAGACCCGAATGCCCCTTGGTATCGCAACCTCGGCCGGTCCCACAATGGGGGCAATCCCCTTGGCCTTCTTCCTTGAAGGCCCCACCTCAGCCCCACCCGAGCCTTTGGGGGGACCCCGCTTCTCAGCCCTCAGCCCTGACCCTTCAGCTCCCCCCGACCACTTGCAAGCAACTTTGCATTCGCGGCAGCGAACGCAAGAGGCCCCCACATGACCCAGGACACAGCACTCGCCGCAACGGCTGCATGGGATGCAAACCTCCTGTTGGGATGTCAACCATGAAAATAAAACAAGTAAAAAACAAGTCACTCACCCCAGCTATCCGCACCCTCTCCACACCACTTGCCTCCAGCTCCGCCATCTTTCGGCTTTTGCCTTTTGCCTCGGCTGACAGCTCTGCCTGAGCTACCCTACCCGCCTCCTCCTTTGTCTCGGTCCCAACAGCATGCCCTTCTTGGGCCAGCTTTGCGGCCTTTGCTCGGGCCCCCTCCTCGGCCTGCTTTCGGGCCTCCTCCTCAGCCTGTTTCTGGGCCTCCTCCTCGGCCTGCTTCCAGGCCACCTCCTCGGCCTGCTTTCAGGCCACCTCCTCGGCCTTCCTTTTGGCCTCCTCTGCGGCCTTCTCCTGGGCCTCCTGCTCGGCCTTTTTTCAGGCCTCCTCGGCCCTCTCCAGCTCTTCCACCTCCTCCATCTCCCGCAATAATCGGGCGCATCGTTCAGTTATGCTCTTGGGCGCGGGATTGCTCGACATAGATGGGGAGTGCCTTAATCTAAAGGACCTGCCACCACGTGTGCCCCTATATTCCAAACCCGACTCAAACATGTCATGTGACTAGGACCCCAGGTACAAGGCTTCGAGGGCTCAGCCTTAAGGGGGGGGTACTGTCAGAACCCCCACTGCCGAATCAAAGCCCCCAGCCCTTCGGGCCCGAGTCCCCGTTCACCTCAAACATGTTTCATATCCGTCCCATCTGTTTGATCTCCTTTTGCATAGCTTACGACCCTGACCTCGGTCATCTGGTCTCCGATCCCCGAACCCCTCCATATATAAGCTATTCGTTCATGTACGTGATAATCAGTTCTGATATTGACTAAGATACCCCAATACACCTTGCTTAATCTCTACGCTCCTTCATCCCTTTTGTTAGGGTCACGCCCAAACTTCGGGTGACCTCAGGCCTCGTCCGAAATATGGGACAGGACTCTGAGCTGGCACAGCACATAAGCTGAAGCCAAGTCCCATTCGACCCACTCGCCGAGCCTCGGCCCCCCTCGGCCCCCCAACCCCAAACCTCAGTCGACTCTGTATTGAGTCACAACCTTCACTCTGCCTCCGCTAAGATTCAGTTCTTAACAGGTTCAGGGTTTGGGGACTAAATAACTGAAGTCAGGGTTGTAAGCTATAGAGGGAAAGATCAAACATGAGATACAAATAGATGTGAAACAAGTATGAGGGTGATTGAAGCTTCAGGCCCAAGGGTTCAAAGGGTTGGAGGTCAGGTGGAATGGAGTCTGACAAGAATGAATTATAATTAATAAGAGTTGTTTGTAAGTGAAATGTTAGTTAAACAAATGTAGACATTACTAATGATAACAAAATAATGTTTGAGAGTAAATAGTGATCTGACAGTAAAAGTGAATGTCATTTAGAATGTCTGTGAAGGTAAACATTGTTCCAAAGAGACAGATTTTCTGAATGGATTCTGTCTCATAATCCAAATGGCTTTTTCAAGCACATGTTGGTCCCAGTCAACTTAATTACATTATTTGAGAGCTTTTTAAACTGTTTAACAATGAAATATGTATACTCGCTTAGAGATGGTTTGTCTAAATAGTTTACAATGAGATAGTAAGTTTAAGTAAAGCAAACTGGCAGATGTACAATAATTGAACTAGGGAACCTACATGTGAGAGACCTGTATATATATATATACTGAATGGTTTGGAAGGTTAGTGGATGAGAAAGAGTCTGTGAGGGTCAGAAAGTAGGTAAGGTACATGTATGCTAGATAAAAGTGATAGGGATGGAAGAACAATGGGGGAGGAAAATTGAGAATGAAGAAAGAGATTAGTGAACCAAAAATATTTGGTCAGTAACAATACCCTCTTGATCCTTTGGAAAGTGATCCTGCACATTAAGGGTAATTATACCATAGAGTCTGATGGTATTACTTGTCATGCTTTGATGAAGTAGAATTAGTTCAGCCACTGAGCTCCTTGGAAAAGATGGGGATAATGATGAGGATAATCAGGGTGCTTCTTTCTAATAAAAGATTATAATTGGACCTGGTTATTGATTTCAGCATACAACATCAATGGAGTGATTCATAAAATTCATTGGTGATAGGATGTAGAGTGTAGATTTTAAGTGTGAAGTGTCCTGGTCTGGATTCCAAACAAAGAATCTTGCATTTAAATGGAATTGCTGATGAATCTAGAAGTAGGAGTGTGACAATGAGCTCTAATAGTAATACAGGGTAAGATCCAATATTCTCTATCTATGTCTGGCCTTGAGAAGGTTCCTGTTCAGTACCTGATAATTTGTGAACAGACACTGCTTTGAATGATGGTGTTGACATAGTATGTGGCCTGGATAGTACTGTCTAGTTTGCCAGTGGTAATCTGGTAACAATCCTGCTATGGTCAGTTAAGGATGGTTTAGATGGCCTACTCCCTTTATGGTTCTCCTTATTCATTTCCAATTCTGGAATATTCTACCCACAGCTTACTTCCCTAGGCCTGTGATAGATACTACTATACTAATAGAATAACTTGTATACCATATCCTGCTTGTTCACTCTAGTGTTTACTGAAAATGTTCACTAACATCCAATGATAAATCCACATCCTCATTCTCTCCAGATAATTGTCAATCCTTAACATTATATTCCAACCTCCCACAACCTTCCACCTATCTGAAATACAGGGATAGTATGCTGACTACCTCACAAGAAATTTCTCCTAATCATGCTCAAATCCCAACTCCTCTCATCTTTCAACACTATCATCCTATCAATAAATCCTGTGTCTCCACCAAATCTCCCAGATATCATCTGAAAATTTAATACCCTCTTGCTCATCTTAATCAGGCAATGTCTTCTCCTATCCCAAACTCCATCAGAGGCTCTACAAATTTAACTTAGTTATGAGAGAGGATCCCCACCTATAGTGGGTCAAAAAACTGCCCCAATGTTTGTGCATTTTAGAAAGATTGATATTTTGTGAAGGAATGACATTAGCAAAAAGTTCTGAAAATTTCACATGATATACTAGAACATGTTATCTATCTACCAATTAAGAAATTATGTGATTCCCATCACTACTCATTGTTCAATAAATCAAACAAAATAATCACTCATTGGGGCAGTTTTTTGACCCTCTATTATTTTCCAATCTAATACTTTGTGTGACCTCCTTTTGCCTTTAAAACTGCCTGTATCCTCCTAGGGATGCTTTCTATTAGCTTCTGGCATGTCTCTGGTAGTATTTCAGTCCACTCCTTTGCCACCCTGTCCCATAATTCATGTACTCCTGGGTGGTATGTCATATTGTTAGAGTTGGCCTTGAGGTGTTGCCAGAGGTGTTCAATTAGATTTAGATCAGGGGATTGGGCAGGCCATTTCATGGGAATGATGTTGTTGTCAGAAAACCACTGGTCTGCCTTTTTTGAGGTATGTTTTGGATCATTGTCCTGTTGGAAGTACTACTCATCCTTAGGTATCTCCAAACATTCAGTGCTCTCCTCCACTCCCTCCTCCAAAATCTCACAATGATGCACTGCATCCATGTTCCCCTGCACGTCTATCAGCTTCCCCACCCCATTCCAGCCCATACACCCCCTCCATGTTTGACAGCTGGTGTGGTGGTCCTGCCTGACACTGGCTCCCTTGTTGCTTCCAAACATACACCTTCCCATTTGATCCAATCCTATTGATTTTTGTCTCATCAGTCCACAACATCCACTTCCAGTCCTCCAAAGTCTAATTTTCATGGTATTGGCAAACTTTAGATGTTGCTGACAATGAGACCCCTTGAGCATAGGGACTTTCTTCTTTGTTGCTGATCTAAAGCCAGCTTCCTTCAACACATTCCTAATAGTCTGATGAGTGACAGAGGTTAGATATGATGGAATTTATGAATTGGGTGGCTTGGATAGCATTTTCAAGCTTCCCAGAGCTGATTTGATGGATAATTGACTGTTTATTATGAGGGGAAAGCTTGGAAGGACAGCCACCAGGATGATTTTCCTTATCCCCTCTACCTCCCTACTGATCCTGCAAATATTACCCTTCCCCATGGCAGTCCTAGCTTGAATTTGACAAGGGGAATACCTCTCATTGAGAGAAACAATAGAAGAATGCTTTTCAGCAGAGATGGCTTTCATAGTGGTGGTAAGGAGTTAAGGAGATGAATGAAACAAGTACAACATGCCAAATTAATACAAATAAGGTCACATGATATGTTGATGATTCACATGACCTACTCCTACCTTATACTGGTGTGTAACATTGAAAATCAGAAAATAATAGATGGTTAAAAAAACTACCCCAATGAGTGATTGTTTTGTTTGATTTATTGAGCAATGAGTTTTGATTGGACTCACATGAATTCTTAGGTTTGTAGATATCCAACATGTTCTAGCATATCATGTAAAAATTTCAGAACTTTTTCTGATGTCCCTCCTTCACAAAATATCAATCTTTCTAAAATGCACAAACATTGGGGCAGTTTTTTGACCCACTGTACCCTAACAGAGTTTAGATACTTCATAGCATACTTATTTCCTTCTTGTCACCCTTTGACAGAGTTACCACTGAAGTAGTCTTTTTCCTCTCCTGCAAATGTCTTGAGCACTGTCAGAATTGAATTATGAGTGATAAGAATTGTGGATAAATATGTGGTTAGTGTTAATAATCAGAAATGTTACTAACAGTAGTAGAATTGTATTCAAAAGTGAATAGAAGTCATACAGTAAAAGCAAGTGTCCTTCAGAACATTTGCAAAAGGATGCATAGTTCCAAAGAGATAGATATTCCAAAGGAATTCTATCTTGTGAATCAAATGGACTTTGCAGTTCATGTCAACCACAGCCAGTAATATCACATTCTTTTGAAGTGTGTTTAAGCTAATATAAATGAGGTTGGAGTACTCACTCAAAGGCACAGTTGTCCAGAGACTTTTGTTCAATATAGTTTACAACAAATTTGTCACGATCAACATTTGGATGATCTTATTATTTCACCCCAAAGCACATATTCCAAATGACTCCAAAGATCCTGTTCAGAGACCCAAATAACCCTCATTCAAATCCTTCACCCACATTAATCCAATTGTCCAACATGGTCTAGAAATCATTGTGTTTGATGTATAGTGAAACGATCAATAACCAGGTCTGATCATAATCTTCTTTTAGAAAGAAGTACCCTGACTATCCCTATCACCATCCCCATCTTTTCTAATGGAAGAATTGTTTCTATTCTTTCAAAGTTTGCAATGACATCCCATATTATTAGACTTCATGATGGGAATGTTCTAGCCTTTCAGGATCACACTCCAAAATATTTTTGCATGGTTACCCCTACCCAAAGAGTTGCAATTTGGAAACATGTTTCAGATGTTGTTGTTAGTCCATTGATCTTTTTCTTCATTCACAATGTTCCTACCTCCCTTGTTCTTTGATCTCTATGGCCATTAATTAAGATACATGTGACTTAGCTACTTTCCAATCCTCATGGACTCTTTCCCATTCACTCTTCCTTCTGAACTGTTCAGCATATAAGCAGTGCATTCACATGTATATTCCCTAGTTCAATTATTGTACATCTACTTGGTTATTCTACTCAAACTTGCCAACTCGTCATGAACTACCTTGAACAGCAACCTTACATTTGAGTGAGTACTCCAACTTCATTCACATTAGTCTAGACATACTTTGAAAGAATGTGAGACTACTGGCTGTGATTGACATGGACTGCGAAGTTCATTCAATCCACAAGATAGAATCCCTTTGGAATATCTATCTCTTTGGAACTATGCACCTTTTCGCAAACATTCCAAAAGCCATTCGCTTTTACTATAGGATTTCTATTCACTTTGACCATTCTATTACTCTTAGAAACATTTCTGGATGATACTACTAACCCTACATTCATCTACAACTCTTATCATTGATAATTGAATTCTGACAAAGTTGACAGGTTTGAGCAAGGCAAACAAGCAGACATATAATAATTGAACTAGAGAATATACATGTGAATGTGCTACCTACAGTGACTCACAAAACTGAGTCAATGTTTGGTGCTTTTGGACTATTCATTGAATAGCTTTGAATGTAAAACATATATGAAAAAAGTGTTGGTGCATCAAACAAAGAATCTGATCAGGGATATGCAACCATTAAAAATTATGTAATTCCAATCAGGGGTGATGAAGATATGGGCAATTCAAATCAAGGGCCCATTGACTCAGTTTTGTGAGAGCGTATCAGAGAAATAGTAAGTTGCAATTCTAGTACTCGGTATTGCCCCCCTTAGCCTTAATTACTGCCTCAAGTCTTCTAGGCATACTCTCTATCAAATTGTGACACACCTCTGGTGGTATGTTATTACATACCTCCTCTACTCTCTCCCAAATTTGCCAAACTCCCTTGGGTGGTGTTGGATACTCCTTAAGCCTATTTTTTTGCATGATCCCAGAGGTGCTCAATAGGATTCAGGTCTGGAGACTGTGCAGGCCAGTCAAGGAGAGTGATATTGTTGTTTTCCATCCAGTTCTTGGCCTTCTTTGACTTGTGCTTTGGGTCATTGTCCTGTTGAAAAATTACCTGTTCCTCAGGAATTCCACTTTCCTCCAGGCTGGGCAGCAAGTGGTCCTCCAAAATGGACACAAACTGATCAGCATCCATCTTCCCCTCAATCTCTGCAAGCTGACCAACACCATTCCATCCCATACACCCCATACCATAATGTTTCCCCTCCCCCCTACACCTCTCTCTCAATCAACCCCTCCCCCTTCTGTTTCCAGACCTACTGCCTCCCATCTGACCCAAACCTGTTGATTTTGGTCTCATCTGACCAAATGACCCTCTTCCAGTCCTCTACATTCCACTCTCTATGCTTCAAAGCAAAGGCCAACCTCAGCTGTCTATGCCTTGCACTGAGGAAGGGCTTTTTCTTCTTCACCACAGCCTTGAATGAATATTTCTTGAGAACTCTTCTGACTGTTTCTGAGGAGACTGTGTGGGGGATAATTGTATTGATGTGTTTGGTGACCTGAGTAGCATTGGCAGCTCTGCCAGCAGCAATTTGTTATAAAATAGCATGTTGATCTCTAGAGGAAAGCTTGGGGGGATGACCTCCAGAGGAGCAGGGTTGGTTGGGATGGAAAGTTCTGAGAGTCCTGGATACTGTGGACTGGCTGAGCCCAAGTCCTGAGGCAATAGTGTGAGTGGAATGACCATGAGAGGCCAAGGAGAGGATGTTTTCTTTTTGAGCAGAGGAAGTAAGTGTCAGAATTCAATTATTAAAGAGAAGTGTTATAGGTGAATGCATTGTTAGCAATAACGTTCGAAAATGTTTCCATATAAAAAGAACGGCAATCGGAAGTGAATGGTAATCCTACAGTAAAAGCAAAGGGCTTTCAGAATGTTTGCGAAAAGGTGCATAACTCCGAAGAGATAGATATTCCGAAAGGATTCTATCTCATGGATCAGATGAACCGTGTAGTTCATGCCGATCACACCCAATAAGATTACATTCTTTCGAAGTGTAATCAAATCCAAATTGATAAGTTTTATAGGACTTACTTTGAAATGAAGTTGTTCTTTACGATTGTTCACGACGAATTGTTAAGCCAAGTAGATCAATCAAGTAGACGTACAATAATTGAACTAGAGAGTATACATGCGAATGTGCTACTTATATACTGGGATGTTCGGAGGCAAGAGCAAATGGGGAGTAGTCCGTTAAGGATTGGAAAAATAGCTAAGGTACATGTATGCTAATTAATGACCATAGAAAATAGAGAACAAGGGTGGGGTGAAAATTGTGAATGAGAAAAAGATTTAACGAACTAGGAATAAATCCTGAAACCTGTTTCCAAATTGTATGTCATTTTGGGTAGACGAACTCTTGTTTCACTTCCTTAAATGACGGCCCTGAGTGTCGGGGATGAACGCGTCCACATATTGAATCATAGGTCTTGTCACCATAAGCTTTTAGAAGCATAGAATCGACTCTGCTATTGAGTTTCTAGAAATAGATGGGGATAGTGATAGGGATAGTGTAGATGCTTCTTTTCTGAGGAAAGGCTAATAATAGAACCTGATCTCTTGGTTGGGTCCTTGTGATGTTGCTAGGACGATTCAAGGTGTTAAGGGTGACGAAGTGTTGAACGGTTCATGTGTGACGAGTTTGTCAACAATTCGGGTTCCAAAGAGTCGATTCGGAAATGTGATGTTCGGGTGGTTCGGAAGGCAGAGTAGACCATAAATCATGATCGTGACAGTAAGGTGCATTGGAGTGTAGTGAAGTTCTGGACATGTTGGAGGGGAGTAAATACCTTAATTTGAGTTCTCATGAAAGATAAGGCTACCACAGTAACCATCTATCAAGGTTGTATGTTGTATAATAGATGGAGCATCAGATTCTGATTGTTCTGATACCATCTCACAAAACTGAGTCAATAGGCACTTGATTTGAATTGCCCATATCTTCATCACCCCTGATTGGAAGTGTATAATTTTGTAATGGTTGCATAGCCCTGATCAGATTCATTCTTCGATACACCAACACTTTTTTCATATATGTTTTACATTTAAAGCTATTCAATGAATAGTCCAAAAGCACCAAACATAAACTCAGTTTTGTGAGTCATGTATATACCAAACAGTTTGGAAGGGAGAGCAAATGGGAATGAGTCCATGAGGGTTGGAAGGTAGGTAAGGTACATGTATGCTAATCAAAAGCCATAGAAATCAAAGAACAAGGGAGGTTGGAAAGTTGTGAATGAGGAGAAGATTTATGGACCCACAATAACTCTTGAAACATATTTCTGAGTCACTTGGCTCATTGAGCAGGGACACAATCATACATAATGAGATGTTTGAGTGTATAGGACCTGAGGAGGGTGAAGATGGTTCAGATTCTGAATGCAAGCTTTGGAAAATATCTGTCAGAATTCAAATATCAGTGATAAAAGTTGTGGATGAATATTGTGTTAGTAATTCTGTTCAGAAATGTTCCTAATGATAATAGAATGGTATTCAAAAGTGAATAGGAATCCTACAGTAAAAGCAAATGGCTTTCGGAACATTTGCAAATAAAATGCATAGTTCCAAAGAGATAGAGGTTCTGAAAGGATTCTATCTCGTAGATTGAATGAACTTTACAGTCCATGTCGATCACAGCCAATGATCTCACATTCTTTCGAAGTGTGTTTAAAATAATATAAGTAGAGTTGGAGTGCTCACTCAAATGTGAAGTTGTTGTTCAAGGTGATTTTACAACGAGTTGGCAAGTTTGAGTAGAACAATCAAGTTGACGTACAATAATTGAACTAAGGATTATACATGCAACTGTGCTAGTTATATACTGAACCATTTGGAAGGGTGAGCAAATGGGAAAGAGTCTGTGAGGGTCAGAAAGTAGCTAAGGCACATGTATGCTAATTAAAGACCATGGAAAACTGTTAAGAACTGAATCTTAGCGGAGGCAGAGTGAAGGTGGGGACTCAATATAGAGTCGACCGAGGTCCGGGGTCGGGGGGCCAAGGGGGGCCGAGGCTCAGTAAACGGGTCGAGTGGGACTTGGCTTCAGCTTATGTGCTGCGCCAGCTCAGAGTCCTGTCCCGTATTTCGGATGAGGCCCGAGGTCACCCGAAGTTCGGGCGTGACCTTAGCGAAAGGGACGAAGGAGCGTAGAGATTAAGCAAGGTGTATTGGGGTATCTTAGTTGATATCAGAACTGATTATCATGTACATGAATGAGCGAATTATATACGAGAGGGTTCGGGGATCGGTGACCGAGTGATCGAGGTCAGGGTTGTAAGCTATGAGGGGAAGAGATCAAACAGAAGGTATGAATAGATGAAACGTGATGGTCGGGGGTTCGGGCCTGGAGGCCCGAGGTTTCGGTCAGGTTCTGACAGTACTCCCCCCTTAAGGCTGAACCCATGAAGCCTTTAGGTAAATTGTACGTGTCGGGGGCCGAGGTCATGTGACGAGGTTGGTGGTTTGGAATATAAAAGCCACTGGTAGTAGAGCGCAGACCATAAGTGCCCCCCCTGTGAATTCCAGTATGTCTGCTACCCCCACCCCTGAAACGACTGCAGAGAGACGCGCTCGCTTGCTGCGCGAAATGCAGGAGCTGGAGGTCGCGGAGAAGGAAGAGGCCCGTAAGAAGGCCGAGCAGGAGGAGCGGTGTCACGATCACAATATGGACACCTCATCTACATCATTGTCCTTCCGAACCAATCCTTCCGAATGGA